>VYXF01011287.1:945351-989984 GCA_013397295.1 Polioptila caerulea
TGAGGTTTTGATAGATGAGGTGAAAGACACCCCCCGGGCCTCCTCCTTTCCCCGGGAAGGTGCTCGGAGGCGTTGCCTGGGCTGCTCAGGGGCTTGGGGATGGAGGCGCTGCAGAGGGAATTGCCCGTACGGGAGAAAATATCTTTCCGTGTCGCGATTAAAATGTGTGTTCCTGCGCAAGTTTCAAAGGTCTGGAGACCACAGCAAGGGCAAGTAGCAAAGGTTTGGCGGTGGTCTGGTTACAGCCACGCAGAGTAAGAGCTCTGCACCAAAGCCATTTGAGGGAGCGAGGCTCCTCCGGCTCTCTGCCTGTGAAATGCCTCTTTTGCAGCTCTGTCGCAGGTGACTGTGTGGAGGCTGTAAGAGCTGTGACCTATGAACGGTGCCTTACAGGAGCAGGTCATGAAGCCGAGGTGCTGCTGGAGCCTGGCACCCTAGCCTTGGCTTCATGTCAGCCTGGAATCTGAACTCTATGCTAAAACTACTCTGGAGGTTGAACCCCAGCCTAAACTGACGAGAAACCTCATATTTCTATGTCTTTGAGACCCTCAGCTTCAGCTGGAGCAGACCTGGTTCAGCTCTGCCCGGAGTGACAAGAACCCCGGAGCGAGCACACAGCTCTGGAGCAAACACACAGCTCTGGAGAGAGCAAACAGCTCTGGAGAGAGCACACAGCTCTGGAGAGAGCCTGCTTCTCCTCATTGTCACTGCAGCCACCAGCCCAGTGGGAAATTCAGCAAGGGATGGACAGCAGGGAAATAACCAAGCAAGCCCGGGGATGGAACGGGAGCTGATCCTGCAGAGCCTGGCGGCAAAGTAGTGATGTGGGTCTCACCAGCCTCCTCTGGGTGGGAATTAAAGAGGGCTTGTGGACTGGCTGCCTCCAGGAGAAGCGTGGCCAGAAGGAGGGCACACATGTGCCTTGGCAGCCCAGGCGGCTGCGCCAAGACCCGGGGCAGGCACAGAGGGGATGCCTTCAGGGCTTTTTCCCTAGTTCACATTTTGGAGGAGGTTATGTGCACAGGAGAGTGGATGCTGGACTGTGTGTCCCTCCTTAGTGGTGTGCCTGCATGCCTCTCAAAGCAGGGATCTGAACTATGACTTTAACTGCATTAAAACCAAAACAAGGTCAACACTAAGCAGCGAATCTCCGCAAGCTACAAAAGTAATGTAGTTTGTGCAGATGAGACATATCAAAGTGATGAAACAGCCTTTGCCATTCAAAAGACAGTGTTTGAAAAACTGAGTGTGAAAAAAATGGTTCATGAGCAAGTGCTTTTGTAATATGCAGTTTTGTCATAAATACTGCTGTAGGATTTTGCTGGGTTTAACTTATGACTTTTAGAGCTGTTAACCTACTGTTTCCCAAAACAATGAAGGCATCTAAAAGATGCTTGGAGAGGGAGTATTTGGCAGGAGACACTGGAGTTTTTTTAAGCAATCACCACTTTTGTGGAAAATTCAGATGACAGGTGCATAAATCTTTATTGGCTTGGCCATTAAAATGTAAATAAGTGCACTAACTGCAAAAAATTGTATTGACACTAACAACAGTTATAAATATTCACTGTACAAAAATTACACTAAGATTTTTGACAGAAAATAGCTACGAGCTGGAGAATTCTCTTCCTTCCCCTCACACATGGGCTGTAGAAAAGATAAATGCTGCTGTCACAGCCCTGGGGACAGCAGCCATTTATTTCAGTAGCTATGGTTATACTTCCCCTCCCCTTCAGGTGTTTTTAAGAAAGCATGAAACAAACTATAATATCAATCAGAATAGATATTTTGGTAGATGCTGATTTTAACAAAGACTCACGTTTTCTACCAATAGCATGTGATTTTAGGTCACTCTGTCCCGTAGTGCCTAATTTGAGATACATCCCCTGAGCCTTCTCAGAAGGATGTGTTGGGGATCTAAACTGCATGAGTGCCTACAAAGCCTCTCTAGACAGTGCTGTTAAAACTCATAGGATTTTACACCAGAGAAGCAGAGAGAAAACAGAGGTGCAAGAAGAAAAGTCCACACCAGGAAATACAGTTCCTTTCTTCACAGATGTCAGGCCCTGGAGGGGAGGAAGTTCTGGGAACTGGGAAACAGAGGCTCCATGACATCTCCACCTGAACCTACAGTCTTCTCACGAGGCTTTGGAGGAACTCTGAGTTGCTTTTTAGCATATAGTCAAGGAGCATATACTTTATTGGATGGAGATGCAAATTTTGGATTAAAAATGAGAATGTCTGAACAGAGCTGAACAAAAATCTGCCTGATTACAACAAATACCATTAAAATATGACAAGAGCACTGAGCCATCAGATACTTCAGGCTTAAATGGAATTACTGAACAATTGTTAGACTTTAAGTGTGGCTTGGAAACACATTTACCTTTTAAAGTTATTTTTATCATAGTTTTGCAGATTTGGGAGGGTAGTTTCTCAAGTATTACTTGAACAAAATCAAAGTGAGCCTTTCTAAAGCAAAATACATTTTCAGTTCTGTAATCCATGTTTGCAAAGTTGGGAACATAATTGCTCTTTGCATCTCCCCACAGAGAGAACATTCTTGTAGTTACTCAAAACAAGACATTTTTGCCTAACTGTGTCATTTGAAAAATATTTCTTTAAAACACTGGCAGTGTGCAGGGGATTCTTCTTCAATCTTTAAGCTCCTATTTCTTCATAATGCACAGGGAATAGCCTCTGTCTTAATAAGTCTGTTTGCAAAGCATCAGTCTAGAAGGAGCTCCTTCATCCCATGGCAGAGCATTGTACCACAGAAAGTGAGAACAAGGTCTTCCATCCTTAGGTGAAGCTGACCTTGGCTATTTGATGGTTAAATAACAACTTTCTGGGGAAAGTGGTGGAAAAATGTGAAGGTGTCACACCCTTTTGCAATCATAGCAGGTGAGAAATATGGTGCTTTGTTCTCTTTATGCCCATTTTGGCCTTTCTCAGATTTGCTGTGATGCTGTTGAATGTAGAGGAAGCAACCTCTGTTGTCCTTTATCAGGCATTCAGGCTCATAATCCACACCCACTTCATCCTCTCTGGAGGGCAGAGGTTTGAGGGTTTTTTTTGTCCTTTTCTCATTCCCCCTGATTCAGTGTGGCCTGCCAGCCAGCCTGCAGCCTGTCACTCCACTGCAGAGTGACCACAAGTGTTGTGGCAAAATGCAGGAAGCAGGAGGAAAAATAAGTGTCTGACAATTTTGCTGCACTCACGTGTCACAGGTGAGTTCAGGCAACTCTGTGCAGGTCCCACTGACCCCTCTACATCATAATTCAGCTCTAAAAAAGCAGAGCTCTGGCACAGCAGCCAGTTTGTCACATGGCTGGTGGCTGCATGCTTTTGGCAGATGCATCAGTGGGAACAAGCTGCCAGGCACAGGCCCCAAAATGTGTCTTCTAAAGACGCCTCAGGCTTTACAGGTCCCCAAGGAAGAGATTTGGGGTTACAAAACCAGAACCAGAGAATGATTTGCCAGAAGAGGTTGTGTAAGGAGATGAATGTAGTGTTGACAAAGTCAACCAAGGTATTCCCATTTGCCACAACTTGTGAACAAAGGCCCAGTCTCCTGCAGCACAGGCATAAGGGAGCAAACACAGACATCAGCTTCAGTAGTTTGGCAATAGATATGAGTTAATGTGAAATTCATATTCAGCACTGATTCAACATAAAGGGGTCCTGGGATGGCTCTGCAGTATTGAGATCACAGTGCTTACCCCCATGGGCAGCAGTATGTGTTTGCAGAGGAAGAAGTAGTAATGCTGGGAAACTTGCTTCAACCTTTTAAGGAGGTCTTTAGAATGCTTTATAAGAAATACCTCATGCTTTATGAATTATGCTCAGTTTATGTTAGGCCAAAAAGAGGTGTCCTTTGGCCCGCTTCCCTTCAGAGCAGGCATGTAATATCTGGCTTTGATCAGTAAATTTGATACAAATAAGCTTTTCATAATTCTTCATATTTCTCAGATAATGCCTTGATTTAAAAGGGAAGTTTGTAGCTGTTTTGTAGGCAGGTACTTCTCATGGCCTGTGATGACTTTCCTAATTACTCCAAAGCTTTGTGAAGTGTCCTTTTGAAGGGAATGAAACAGAAATACATTTGTGACTAAGCATAACTACCACAACAGGATAAATTAAGATCACTATCATTTACAGAGGGAGGGTGGAGGACTTGGAAAAGATAAGAGGTCAGAAAGCAGAAAAATACACAAAGGGCATATAAATACACAAAGAGCTGGTCTATATTATTTCAGGAGAAACATTATTACATCTCCAAATGACAGGGGTTTTGACACACAGCAAGAAGAATGGAGCCATACAATTTTATTATCTTCATTTTTAGCAATAAAGTGACAATAAACCCTGCACATTTGCCAAGTCACTCAAATTGGTTTGTCACACTGTATTTTCTCTGTTTTTTTTCTTTTTTCCTTGTAGTTATGAATAACAACACCAGATTCTCTTCTGGATATTTTCATAAGGTCAGTAGATAATTTACAATAATCTTGGGAGGAATTAGATAATTTCTTCTTCTGGAAAGATCAATGTGAGGGGCCAAGAAGCATCTATGAGGTCCCCCTCCTCTGTGGTTTTCTGTTATTTAGCTTCTGCCAAGAAGTGTGGTTGGGCTGCACATTAAACTGTGAACACTAAAGCGTTCAGTGCTGTTTGCATTTTCCTCCTTTTCCTTCCTTGACTATGCTGTGATTTGTTTCCACTAGATTTCTCTTTTGTGTGCCCTGAAGCAAATGCAGGCAGCTCTGGGGATCTCGGCCTCTTCTCCAGCGCTGGCAGAAGTTCCCATTGTCATTGCTGGTCTGTGAGTGTTTGCATAAGAAATAGGGGCAGGAGAGCAAATCCCAGCTTTTGTGTTTGCAGCAATGCCCCAGTGTGACAGACACAGGCTCCTGGCTGACATGGGAGTGTCTGGCTGCATATTGTGTGGCATTTTCTGGGCTGGATGAGACACTGGTCTGCCTGGCCACCTGCAAGGACCTGCCAGGCCCTGGACCTTATCTCTGACAGCAATCACAGGTGGTACATGGGAGAGAACCCTGACCTCTCACCTGGGGTGCTCCTACTCTTGTTGCTCCAGCTGCAGACTCTGGATTTTTTGTGTCAGCCATAAGGGCCCTGCACAAGGGTGTTCACATCCTTTCAGCAGAGACCACCCCAGTTACAGTTAGGAAACAGGTCTGAGAAAAGTTCATTTTCCTCTGAGGTTTGCTTTTCCTTGCATGCATCTCAGGTCTAGTTCCAGAGGAAACGAAACCATAACCTAAGTCTTGTGCAGCTATTTGAGCTGAAAGGGAATTCTGGATGTCCTCAGCTCATGGACAGCAGGATGGGGAAAGCTCAGGTGTGAGACAGCTCATGGACCATGGACAACATGGATGCTGCTGAGGGAGGTCAAGGTGTGGAATGTGGTATTCCAAGGAACAATTCCAGAGGCTCTGGGGATGCCAAGAGCTCTTTAGTAAATTTTCAAGGTAAAATTAGACCATATACACAATGAAAGGGATTTGAGGTACACTGCATGTATTTTGATCCAATGTGTTTTCTCTCTATATGGTGTCTAGTTTTCCTTCTCCTCTAAAAAATGGCTCCTCTTCTTGTCTTCAAAAGATAAGATGATTGATTTTAAAGCTGCCATGTATCTTACAACAATATGCTAGTGATGAAAAGAGAAAAAATGACAAAAAATATTAGCATGTTTTATTTTAGCAAATAGAATTATGCAGTATAAAGCAATAACATTTACAAACCCAATTCATTACAGGTAAAATGTATGACAAAAAATCTTAAAATAACTAAAGAAACAAGACTGATACTTTAGGCACATCTTGTGCCCACACCACTGCCAGAGTGGGCAAAGTGTTTTTCAAGGGCAGCCTGTTGCATGTTGTGTAAAGGTATCTCTTACATGAGCACACAAAAGCTCTGGCTCCAGCTCAGAGGCCCAGCTGCTCATTGTGGAGCAGAGTCCTTTCCTGTGATGCTGGGGAATGGAGCAGACATGGACTGCTCACTCAGACCCTGCTTGTTTCTTGGATGAGCTGAGAGATGGATGAGAGCAGCTCTTCTTCCCTTGTGGAGGATTTTCTTGCTTTGTGCCCACATCCCTTCCTTCTGGAGGAGCAATCTGTTCCCTGGAGACACCCACTGCTTTTCTCTGTCAGGCTCCCTCAGTGAGCAGCCTCCTCTCCTCTCCTCTCCTCTCCTCTCCTCTCCTCTCCCAGACTAGAGATACACAGATTTTTAATCACCAGGGACTCAATGAGGGCTTCCCTTTTTAAGGATGCATAGTGGAGGCTGATAAAATTTTTATTGATTTATTGCCTTTGAAATGTGTGATGTCCACATTTGACCTAAATTGTATGTATTTGTTAAAATTTCTTCTTTTCCTGGACAACTCCCAGAAAAAATACCTGTATTAGGAACTGAGATAAATACTTTATTGACTCATTTGAAGTATTTTTAATGGTGTCACTCGTATTCAATACTCAATTTCATGTAGCAAAAGAAAACATAAAAGCGGGGCTGCGTGAACCTCACTACAAGAAGACGCTGTGGAAACAATCTCTGAAGAGCCCCCTACATTGTCCAGCTCTTCAGAGATTCTGACCCAAGAATCACAGGTCAGTACCAGAACATCCCATATCTTCTTGCTGTCATGCTGGCCTCATGGCTGGGGGATACAAAGCGTGCCCTGGGGGTCACTGCAGATGTCCCAGTGACCCTTGAGTGGAATGTTCCCTCATGGGGAAGAAGAACTCAGCAAGACTCTTACTCATAACTTTGGTACCTGAGAACCTACAGGCTTCAGAAAATTAAGTCTCTCTGACTCTCCTCTTTTTCCATTTCAGTTCTTTCCTTCCACCTTGCGTTTTACAGTCCTCTCCAAGCCCCAGCCCAGCCTGCAGACCCACACAGGATCTTCTATCCTGCACACCACCTTTAGGGAGGTCCTCGTGTGGCAGTTCCATGATGTACAGAATTAAAGGAGCTACGAGGACTGCACAAGTCACACAAAACCAGATTGTAGACTGCCTTTTACTGGGTTCTGGTGGCTTCACAAGCACAGCAAGGGCCTCTATAATCCTTATGAATTTCTGACATGGTATTATTTCTTTGGAGGAGTGGGGCAATAAAGGCACAGGGTGGGTGCACTATGGGAGTGGTGCCATAAGGAAAGACTTCACCATTTCCATGTAGGAATAAAAGAACCAAGCACACACTTCTGGGATGTGTTTTGATGCAGGATTTGGTGTTTAGTGCCTGGATAACATTACTGACCTTCAGAGCTTTGCTGTAGTCAGTAAAGTAGTATCAAGTAAAATACAAAGTTCTACATTTGCTTTCTCCTGAAGATTTTTCTGTCAAACTGGGTCAACTTTTAAGTGAAGCAGGAGATCATTTTAGTCTGTCAGCACTGCAAAACTAGCCTGGTATTTGAAAATTACTTGTATGCTTGAAAATGATGTGGACTCTGGATTTGGCAGGCAGTACTGTTTAAGATCTAATGGTATATAATTCAAAACCTGAACCTTTCTGCTTTGCTGAGCTTACCATTATTTCAGCAAATGTTTGTTTTGGTGGGGTCTTGGGGTTAATATGAGAAAATGAAAGCTCCATAATGATATTTTTTCCAATACTGAAAATAAAAAATAAGCCAACATCTCCCCAGTTTTTTAAGCAGTAGCATTTATTTGACACCTTCATAAAAATTCTATTATAGGCGTGGAAACAGATCATAAAACTGCTCTGCCCAGATCTGCAGGGGAATCAAACAGATGGCAGATCCCACTGCTGTTTGGATGAAGATTTCATAGCTAGATAGGCAAGAGAATAGTCAAGGTCAGTGATGAGGGGAAAACCATGTTCAGATTTTCTTCAGCTAGGAGCATGTACAGCCTTCTCACACATTTAGAGGAAATGCACAAAACCTAGAAATTTTTTCACAAGGAGCAAATGCCCTTGGTGTAAGACAATATTGCAACAGGGAAACAATGTTCTTGTTTAACAGTAATTTTTAAAATTAAAATAATTTTTCCAAATTTATGTGTGTATGTGCTAGTATGTATTTTTTAAATTCAGTAAAATCTGCAGGTGGCCATACCTCAGATTATAAATTGTGAATTTTGGCAACCAAAATTATTCTCAAATAATGGTTATTGTTATTCAATTAGTTCTGGGACCAACATGCATGTAGAGCTCCTGGCAGATGATGTTTTTCCTCCATGCTTCTGTCTTTTATGCCCTCACAAATGTCTGAATTGAGAAGTTATGGCTTTTAATGGAAAATTTCCTCCCTGATTTGTTGTGTTGTTTTAAAAACAAAAACCCCAAGCAATCTAGTTTGTGATATACATCAGGCTCAGCTACACAGCTCTGGAGGCTGTATTTCTCTCTTGTTTATGTCGTTAGTCTGGTTTTAGTTAATTTTCATTTCCAGATGTCTCTGGTGCATGTTGAGTTGCTTTTTTTTTTCTTTTTCTTGTGGTTAACAGGATATAAATTACCTTGATAGGACAGAGCTCTTTGCTCTGTTTTGCTTGTTTAATTTCTGGATGCATTTTATTGAGCCTGATCCTTCATCATCGCAAAATAGATTTTACTGGCTTAGAACACAGATTTTGCTACAGTTATTTACTGGCATGAAATATGCACGACTCAGTGAAGAATCACACTTGCAGTCTGAGTGCTTGTTTTTTCTGTCATTAAAAGGGCACAAAGACCTGCTCTGGCAAGGGCTGGGTCCAGCTCTCAGAGCACTGAGCAGCACAAGGACTCCAGCCAGCCTGGCTGAAAGAACAAAGCTGTGGGCTACTGCTATGAAGGCTGACTCCTACTTACTGGGTTGGGACATTACCTCAGAGCAAACAGTGCTGGGTGGCTTCATGTTTGGTGTCTGCCTTCTGTGAGAGGCAAAGGTTTTGGTTTTACTCATTTTCAGTGAAAGAGGTGCAGTGGAGCAGTGGATTTAGACCTGCAATGGGGTCTCTGCCAAGCAAATCACTCCTGCACTGCATCAGCCTCTGCTGAATCACTTCTTGTCCTGAGGTTTCCCTCTGAGAGACTAAAGGACAGTGCCAGTGGCCAGGCAGCTCCTCCAGCTTTTTCCCTGCAGGAGTGTCTGAAGAGGGGTGTTTGGGGTGCAGTGGTGTCTCCTGTGCCTTAGTGGACTGGAGCAGATCCCCACAACATTTTTTCAGTTTCAGGGAGATCAGGTGCCTTTGTGTGTGGGCATTGCTGGGTTATATAAGGCACTGCAGCAAGCAAATACTTCCTGCTGCTTTCCCAAAGAGCTGCTGCAGAGGCACCCACACCTTGCACACAGGGATCACAGGGCACCTTGTGGTTTTTGCTGGAGACTTTGAGAACCTAAAGAGGTGAGAGACAGCAATCTTAGAAAAAGCCTGAGAACTGGTCCTCCAAGAAGAAAATCTGAGCAACAGGGAAATCCCTGTCAGGCTTGTTCTGTGCTGCCATTTCCTCATTGGTAGCACAGGGCTAGCTAACATTCAACTCCAGGCCATCAAAAAGAATAGAAATGCTTCTAAATTTTCCCAAAGCTTAAAAGCATACAAAGAGTCATTACTACTGCTTCTTTGACCAAAAAAAAGGCCCTGATTTAGGGGCCTGCTCTTTGTAGTTACCATCTCCTGACAGTCCATGGTGGGACAAACCAACTTACTGCCACATTTCCTCGATTTAGGGACCAGATGCAAGTGCTTTTAGGGCACCTTCCTCCTGCTGACCAGCTCACATGAGCACAGGTGGAGAAAAGCAGCCACAGAGCACATACCAACAACCAGCAGCACAGATGCACCCACCAAGTGTTGTCACTGAGGTTACACATTAATGGCTATTCAGACTTGCACTGACAAACACACTATTTTTGGCTTTGTGCTAGTCAGCCGAGGTCCTGAGCTCCTGCTGATCAAGGATCATGAAGGAGACGATGCAGCAAATGAGATTTGTATGCTGAAAGTCACTCGTGCTTTGAGAGCCTGCCAAAAATAATGTTTCAGAGGGCATGTATAACACTGCCAAAATCAAGCTGATGAATGGCTGTATCATTGAATTTGGATGCAGAATGAGGGTCAAGTTCAGAACAGTCTAGCAAGAGGCCATTCATGCAATCTAAGCAGGATGGGATCAGGGCATTTTGTAATCAACACTTATTAAAGCCCTGTTTTATTCCAAAGTGCACTAGAAAGAGGCCAGAGAGAAATTAAGTCTGGAAGGTAGATGACAAGGGAAGTTTAGGGCTGTATGGTGCCAGGCTTATCTGATTTTTTTGTATTTTCCTCTAGTTAGACACAATAAAACAAGAAAAGGAAATGCTGATAGTCTCTTCAGAAACCTGCACACATCCAGGAGTGTATTCTGCAACACTGGTGTTCAGTCTTTTCTTCCAGTAGAATTGTTCATGGTTAATATTAATTCAAAACACGGGAATAAGAAGTCTGTAGATTAAATGCTGCATGCTATTTTGCCTGAAGATGTGAGGAGTTTGAATTTTAAAAATGAGGCTTAGTTCTGAAAGCCTTGCATTTAATTTTTTTTATTGAGGAATTTTATCTCCCTGGGTAGCATGCAGGTGGTACAGGAAGAATTGCATCACTTTTTCCTATTTAGAGAAAGGTGGTGAAGTAAAGCAGATGTCAGGCACAGAGAGAGTCAGGTCTTGACTGAATGCTCTCCCCTCTTAGCTTTTGCTTTTTGAATCTGTTTACATTTTTCTCTTTAACCAGTAGGTGCTTTGCCATTGATTTTTCTTGAAAGAGTTTTTATGACAATTTACTTTGGACTGAAGCCAGTTTTAACCAGTTTTATAGTCAAGGACCTTGTGACCAAGAAGAATATCATGTTTAGGCCCACCATGACAACTGCTGAGAGGAAAACTGAGGGCTAACATCAGAGACAATGGTGCTTAAAATAACCACCAACCACAGTCCTGCTAATTGCTCTTAGCTTATGAAAAGTGCAATATCATTTCTAGCACACTCAAACAACAGCGTGTGGAGGTGTGCTGGGAATGCCATGGACAATTCCATTTAAATAGCTGGAGGTGTGGTAATTGTTGCTATAACCTTCTGTGGGTTTGGTGACCTCAGTGGTGTCTTGTACTCAGTCATGAGCTCCCAGGGTGATGATGAGCCACTTCCAATCCACAGAAAAAGGCCCAGTCCATGGTGTGGAATTATATCCAGATGGGAACATAACAGGCAGATGACTAAGAAAACCACTTAATGTAAATTAGTTTGTGCCCAGAAACCTCATGTGAGAGAGCTCTTGATGCACATGGCTCAATGGAAGACAGATAACAATAAGGGAATAACAAACATGTAATTAAATAGAATTTACAGCTGAGGCTATCTATCCAAAATCATCTGCTCAGTGTTGCCATAATACCTAGTGATGGAAAAATCCACCCCATTGTAGCTGGACATACTGGTTTAATAGGTATTTGTCAGTTCTACATCTATGCTTAGGTTACTAAACGATTCATATGAGGCAAATTAAATCTCATGGCAGAATATTACATTAGAAACATTAGCTAAGACTTATATACCTGAATAATTGCAGAGCTATTCCAAGTCACGAGTGATGATTTATACCTATCTTTTTATTAATTTATTGCCTGCCCCTAAATTGGAGAGTTGCTCTTCGGGAAAAATGTCTCAGTTAAAATAAGAACTGAACTCCAGAAGACAGAGGACTTTGATTCAAGATAGCAAAGAGGGTAATAAGGATTGAAGAGTTGCAAGTGATGTATTTGTTTGCAGTTTGAATTCAGCTCCAGCAGGAATCTTGCCAAGATACCCAATTCTCTTTCCACACTTATCTCTGGACAGCAGGGCTGGTAGCTGTCCATTCCATCCAGACAGGAGTCAGGTTTTGAACCACATACTAAATAGTTATCACTGTCTCCCTCTCCCAATCAAACAAGTCCATCTCAGTGATCTTTAAGGTCAAAGCTAGAGTGGGGCAGTGCACATAAAGAGTTTTACTTAGCTGGACCCTTCTGCCCAGCTCCTGCTCAGGCACCTCATCCTATGCTCCTGCTCAGGACCACAAGCATCTTGATTCTGGTCAAGGACTTCTCAAGGATTCTCCTCTTCCTCACCACTACCAGGCATCCATCATGTGGTTCTGGATTAAAAGTATTGCCTGCTTTGTTCCCTGATCCCTCTGTGCTCCCTCACACTCTCCCAAACACCCCCTGCCCACACAGTGAGGGTTAAACCACTTTACCAGGTACCAATTGCTGCAGTGTGGATTTGTCCGTGTACAAGCACTGATGAACAGCCCCTCTCCACATTTCCCTGTGAATAAACAGTGGCCATTCAAATGTTTGCTTAAACACAAATGGGTTTAAGCCTGGCTGAGCAGGATCTCTGTCTGCTTAGGCACAAATATTTGATGGGATCTTTCTCCATCATTTTCCCAGCTAATTTCCAGCTTTATACTTAACTGATTATCTACTTGATGGCTCAGTGTCAGTGTCCATGGTCAAGAAACACTGATAGTCTCCAGGGGGAAGTTTGTTTCATTCTCCCAGGCCACCCTGAGGGTGATGATGTTGCAAAGGCCAGAGGGTGAAGGTCAGCCTTCACAGGAGGGAAGAAGAGGTGGCTGTACTTTCATTAGACAAAGAGGTCACATTTTTAAAGGTCAGACCTCTCATCTTCAGTTTCCTAACTACAATACAACCAGTGCTTTGAAATGCATTGCTGCTCTGGCTGTAAATAACAAAATTTAAATTTAGGCCAGTTTATGAAGCAGCACTCAACACTATAGCTTTCATGGTATTTCCTCTTTTGAGACCCGTAAAAAGCAAATTTATCCCGAAAGATGTTGCCTTACAACAGGTGTCAGATTCTCTTAGAACCTGAGACTGGAAGTGAACACCCTGGCAATGGTGAAAAGTGCTTTGTGTTTGGAGAGCAGCAAGTTAAATGCCTAGCCTGCATCCATTTTTTCCTGCTTCAGCTGAGCAGCAGTGCTAAAAACAGCCCAAAACACCAACAGCTTGCCTGCTTTTATGAATTCAGGTTGCCCTAATTTATAGGGCTGTGTGTGCATGTGTATGAGCAGCTACTGTGGGTGAATGGGGAGAAGAACTCCATCTAGAAAAGCTGGAGTGTGTTTCTGGGCTGGTACTGGCTTAGAGGGACATTGGCAAAGGTTGGTTAATGCAGCTGCAAAAAATGTGGCTCACACATCAGAAAACAGAACTGTGATGCATTTGGAGGAGCCAAATGCTTTATGAATAGGGGAGTGGGTAGTGCTGCTGGACAAAATAAAGCTGTATGTGCAGTATATGGATAATGTGGAAGAAGAGCTACATGGATAGACTTGCCTTTGCCATGCTAGGCAGGCTTGTCTTTGGAATGGTCTAACCCAACCAGCTCAGTGTAGTTTTTTATATAATTCATCAAACTGAATAATAGAGCAAACATAAATTGAAAGCAAGCATGCTACTTAGTTTATTTAAAAAGCTAATAAAAATGCAAAAAAATATAGTAATCAAATTATGTTCTCAAGTAAAAATGAATCAATGGATTAATAGCTTCAAAGTGCTTCCATACCAAATCTCTCAGTTAAGCAATCAAATCAAATGATGAGGCTGTCACTTTCACTCTCAGTCCTTGTCACTAATGAAAATATGCTAAGAGAATCAGAGGAAGAGTTGTTTTCAGACCCCAAGTGTCTGGCATCCAACCCAAAACAATCCTTTCACTTGTCTGGGGAGCAGCCCAGGTCACACCACCTGGGACTTCAACCCTTACTCAACAAGAATGAGAGAGGTGAGCAATATTCCTCTTTCAACATAAGTGGTGCTCAGCTGTCCAGGTGTAAACAGTGACTCTTGTCATAACATTTTTTTAAAGTCCTGTGGCTGTTTAAGGGCGATTTAAGGTCCCCTGTCCATGCACACAGTTTGTGGGATAGTAAGTCCACCCTCTAGCACAGGTGGGATTGCTAAATTCTGCATGATGGCAGCTTTAGAACAGCTTTTGTCCTCAGCAGACCTTCCTGACTAACTCAGCAGCAGGCTGACATAATTTATTTTTATGAAGCTGTGAAAGGTGTTTCTCCTTGAGCTGTACACAAACATTCATTTGTAACTGGGGGAGGAGCGTGACAGGTGGAAGAGAGAAAAAACATGGACTAAAGTCAACCTGGAAGTGGAGCAATTCAATGAGGAGCCTGCAGCTGTGTCTAGGAGCTGAGCAAATGCACCCTGGCCTGTGCTGGACCATCCCCAGGGGCCAGGATAGTGCCCACTGGCCCAGGCTGGATCATGCTGAATCCCTGGACTAGAACTGCTCAGATGCCACCTGATTCACTTCTGCTGACACACAAATTAACAGGAGGCAATATGGAGGAAAATAAAGAGAACTGCAGAACGTATTGCTCAGCAATCCCCAGGTGACTGTGCACTAGGAGAGGCTGTTCTTCCTGATGACCACGATATTCCCTTCCTGAGACACAACTGGAACCCAGTGAGTGCTGGGGAAAAGAAGGGCTGGGTTTATCCTCTACAGGGTGATGCTGAGAAAAACATTTCTGGATATTTCTGTCACTAAAATATCTCACTGGGGGAGTACAAAGGCAGATACTAGTGAGTTTATCAAACGAAAGAGCTTTCAACCCATCAGGGAGCAACAATGTGCTGTCCAAGGAATATGAAGATAAGCTACTCTAATTTCATGCTGTGTTATTTTATTCCATAAGACAAACTATTACTTGCTTTCATAAATTTGTAACTATGTCCATACAAATTATGGTTTGATGTCATAGTCAGTCTCTTGGCTTAGCTAGCAGGAGAGAGGAAAAGGTAATTGCAAAATGTACAATGACAATAAAACAGTAAAGCTAGGTGGTTATGTTAGCCATTATTTCTGATGTGTGAATGTTTCCACTACAGCTAATTTTCAAGAGGAAATTGGAAATTTCTTTTAAAGAAAAATCCTTCCTGGAATCCTAATAAGGGCCAGAGGAAATGGATGGTGAAGCCTTGTGGCAAGCAGGGTGAGCAGCATGAACGGGCAGGGAAGTTTGCTGAGATGTCACTTGTTGCTTCCTGCCAGCTTCAAGGAGAGGATGTCAGTCAAGGATTGACTGTGACGAGAGCAGGCATCAGCCTGGTGGTCCTTGCTGGGGGAGGAGTTGGAGTGCTGCAGTCTTCAGATATGCAGTAAAGAAACAATGCAAGGAATCAGTTCAACATCTCCTCTGAGCAGATCAATGCCAGCAACAAGAAGAAATTTCTAGCAGATAGTGAGACGAAAGCCCCCACATCAAGTCTGTGTGGGTGGTTAGCAGGAGTGCAGTGACCTGCTTCTTTTGGGTATTCTAAAATGTTGGGAAGTCAACAAGGACAACCTCTCTAGGACAAGAGCATTGACTTAAGTAACTCCTTAAAGTGAAGATGAGCCAACAGAAGGTGGGTTGTATTACAAAATAAAATGTTCTAGGGCATTCTGACTATTGAAGTAGGTGCTTGTTTAACATGGCTGGGAATACTGCTATTAAAATAAATATTTGTTGCTAAGATACCCTGTTAGTTCAATAGCCTTGAAATCTAGTTTGTGTCATTAGACTGGAGGTGCAGATATTTTATAGATATGTCATTGCAGGGATTGCAGGCAGACCTAGGAGGCAGGGAGGGAACTCCTCAAATACTAATAAGAAATAAAACAGCTGCTAGCAGCAGCTCTGACCTTCAGGGCAAAGCTATCCTTGGAAAGCAAGCAGCTTGCTGAGTGGGAGGAAGAACAAGAAGGAAAACAGTGGTAAGAGAGAAGGGAGAAAAGGAGCAGAATGAGCCCCAAGGGAAGGGAACAAAGTGCCTGATAAATGCCAGCTCGTTTAGGCTTTGTTCACATGAGCCTGTGAGGAGTAGCAGAAGCAGAACCTGGAAACAGAGGGGTGGTCTTCTGGCAGCCAGGATTCCTCACCCTTGCTACAGGACATTGAGCCTACCCCTGGACTTGTCCCACGAGCTGAGGTCCAGTCAGTGGCTGGAGCACCACAGATGTACTCCTACACTGTGTCTTCCAGAGTGGGTGTTGTCCAAGCATAAACAAGCACCCAAATATTCTGTTCTTCATCCAGAGGGTGGCTGTGCACTGGCACAGGCTCCCCAGGGTAGTGGTCAAAGCTCCAAGCCTGACAGAGTTCAAGAAGTGTTTGGACAGCATTGTCAGGCATATGGTGAGATTCTTGGAGCTGTCCTGTGTGGGGCCAGGAGTTGGATTTTGATGATCCAGGTGCATCCCTTCCAACTCAGAATAGTCTATGATTCTGTGATCTAATTTAGGTCAGCACCAGCCTTGCTCTTGGGTCTCTAGCCCATGGCATGGAAACATTTATTCCAGCCTTCCTAAAGAAAATTTTCTCTACCATATAGAGAGGGCAAAAGGCATCCTAGAAGCTTCCAGCATCTTTGATTGAGCATCTCTTTTTCTCTCCATTGATAATTTAAGAAATGAGTAGGAAATGCTGGATGACTCATTCCACCAGAGGTACTGCATTTCTGAGGAGGATCAGCAGCTTTTTAAAGAAAAGGCAGTGGCATTAGCTCATCTTTTTCTTCGTCTTCCATCTCACCATGTAATAAGACTAGGGGGTGGAAAATGTGCCTTGAATGAAAACAGCTTTGGCTCTGTGCTTTCCTCAGCCTGAGAAGATCTGGTTTTGTCTGATATGAGAGCATGCCAACCTCAGCATGGAGGGGAGCCAGGGAGGGAGCGTGAGGAATCCTCTGTCCCTCCTGTTGGCAGGGGATCCCTCTGCAATCCTTCAGCGGGTCTAGCTCCCAAAGCTCATGGGGCTCAGCAGGAAAGCTAGCAAGAGGGAGCCTGAGTCTCATCTGGGAAGCAGCAGGAGGCTCTGTTCCATACAATATGTCAGTAATAACAAAAGTAGTCACTGAGCAGGACTCAGGGTGTTTTGGGACAAGGCACTGACTGTCCTTAACTGCAGAAATTTTGCTCTTGCCCTTTCTGCTTCTGGCTCCATCACTCTCACCTTCTAACCAGAGACTGGTCAGGGTAATCAGAGACATTCTTTGAATGTTTAGGTGTCTATCAGAGCAGGTACCAGGGTTATACTGTTCCTGCTCACACAAGTGAGCACCAGAAAAGCCCCAGTCTGCAGATCTCCTTAACAGCAAGCACAGGAAAGCTTGAAAAAACATCACCCCTCCCTTGCGAGAGACTGACTGAAAAGGGAAAGCACAAAAGAGAAAGCACCTGGGACAATGCTGGCCCACGGAGGAAATTTACCACATATTCTCCCTAATTTTTAGTGCTTTTGCATATGATATTAATATCTGTATTTCTCAAGTCAATGTGTACAATTTCATTACAAAGGAAGGTTTTGTCAGATGGTAGCCCTTGCTGTAGCAGTTTAAGATGTTATTGCCTCCAGCTGCCTCCTCTGTCCCTCTGTTCAAAGTCACAAGCTTTGAGAGTCAGCTGAAGGAGAGGTGCACTCACATACAACTGCTCCCATTCCCAATCCTGTGCATTTAGGCCTTCACCTAATGCCGTGGATCAAAATTTGGAGCCACCAAAGAGGTGACATTTCCTTCACCTCACATTGCTAAGGGGGTGATAACCTTTGCAACTGGGAGTGAGTGACAGCTGGACCTGGTCACACATTAAAGCAGTTGCTTAAGTTTCTCAAAGCTCATGTGTGGCAGTCGGAAGCTGTGCTGGCCTTAGAAGGACTTTTCTTGCAGAGTAATGCAGGTACAGTGATTTAAACAACAAGGAATGTTCTTGGGTGTGTAGCTGGGTCACCATTTCTGCTCTTCATGCTCCTAAAGAAAGCAAAGCTATATTTTAAGAGCAAGCCAAACTATCCCAGCAAACACTAACCTTCGCCAATGTAGCTGGATCTGCACCAGAAGCTTCTGCTGACACAGTCAAGACAGTCAAGGATTATTCTGCTTTTCTCTCCTATCAACCCACCAGGCTGGAAAATATCTGTTGTAGAGAGTAGAATAAAAGCAATCACAATAGTTTGTCTTTTCTGTGGTGCTCCTATTAAAACTGGATCACATGGGCAGCATCCGTGGGTGCAGCTTTACTGCAGAGATCGATTTCAGCGTCCTGAAGAATTTGACCAGTGGTAATGTAGAGTGGTTTTAAAATTAGAAAGCCCAATTACAGCCAGGCTCTGTCTGCACAGCCTCTGCTTTCGTGGTGGTTGGGGCTACCAGCCTGTTCATGTGAGGGCGGAAACCTGGAGCCTTTGAAAACAAAATATTGGTCGTGCGCACGAAGAGGAGCACACAGTTACAGGTAGCTGCTGTGCTGTCTGCTTGTTTAACCATTTTTTATTCACAGAGAAGTGATTCTGGCAGAGTATAAATACTGCCAAAACAGTTCTGAGAGCAGTGCTGAAGGAGAAATATGTGGTTTAGCAGGGATGGCTATTGAAGCACTTATGTCACCTCCTCACAGGGTGATGGAAATATCTATCCTAGGAAATGGAAGCCCTCCATCATTTCCCTTGTCCCTGTGCTTTAATAAGGAGAGTGGTGAACCATATGGTGTCCTCTACAGGTTAAGAATCTGTGGACAAATTACTTAATTCATTAAAGCCAAACAGATAAAATCTTGATCCTACCAACTTCATTGGGACCTGGATTTTACTTTATGTTCACAAACTTGCTTGTGTGTATAAAGTCCTTTTGTACTATGTTCTACTCCTGTGTAATAGTTAACTTATTTCCTAGTATTAATGTTTAACATAGATTTTTTTCTTTAAAAAAGTAGTTTTTAACATGGAGCTAATTGATTCCAGCTCTGCCCTGAGTTGCTGGTAACTGAACCATACTTCCTTTGCAGAGGGGTGATGCATGGAGATGTTATTATCTGACCCTGGGACTGGGGAGCAAAGAATCCACTGTGCCATTGCCCACCACTCCTGCAGCTGTTTAAAGCAGCCAGCAGTAGTGGAGTGTTCCCCATTCCCCACTGGTGCTGGTCTGTGCTCACCTTCCAGTGGAGTGAAGGGCAGCCCACTTTGCTGACCAGTGGAGATGATGTTCAAAGGTAGCCAGTTTCTCATCTTGCTTCTCCTATAATTCCTCAGTAGCCTTGGGCATTTCACTTATTGTCCCTCTCCTTTTTCTCATATTTATAGATGAGGGATAACAGTTATATAGTGTTTCAGCTGTTGTGATGACTATTAATTACTCTTCAGGCACTGCTCTAAAATTAATTTCTAGTGCAAGTACCAAGTGTAATTAAATTATTACATTTCAGAATTATTTTACTCTATGGGTTGTTTTTAACTCTTGTTTCTTAGTCTATACAGAAAACATACCTTTCAGTCTGCAAAAGTCTGTGTTAATGGCAAAAGTTATCTATGACTTGAAGCTGAATATAACAGAAATGTGAGACTTTCTGGACGCCTAGAAACCAAAGTAATGTTTGCACCATCTTCTATACCCACTACTGCACCTTCTTTCTTCCTGTCTCCTCCCTTCCTTTCTTTGCACTGAATGGTGTGGTTTCCCCACCAGTTGCTACATTAAACCTGCCTGGAGGTTCTGCCTATCTGGAAACAGCTTGGTCTTAAGATTAACCTACCCCAATCTTACCTTCAAAACTCCTTAAATTTCTGTCTTCTAAACTCATGACAATTTCTTAGTTTCTTTACAAGCTAAGAAAAATAAGTTCTGTTTTTTTTTTTAATGATTTATGACTGAAAATCTTTGGGGATTTGGCTGAACTCTAGGTGGAGGGCTCAGATAGAGGGTTTGTATATTGTCAGATATGTCACTCATGGTTGGGCTGAATGGATGTTGCTTGTTCTGTGTCTGTCTTCACCAACTCATAACATGGATCTTGTGTGTGTGTGTGCTCGTGGAAAGAGGCAGAGAGCTGCACTTCTCCCAGTTTTGTCCTGCTCCTCAGAAACATGCAGAAAAAGCAGTGCCAGTGCTGCAGGGACCCTGGGGACCTGTATTTGCTGGATTCCCCATGTATTTTCTGTATTCCCCATTGTCATTATCACACATCCTCTACCTGATGTCTGCTGGGCTGTTTCCAAGGTCTAGAGAAGAGCAGCACTTACTCTGTGGAGAATTCAGAAGGACCTTGAACCCCATGTCTCCAGCAGACAGGGAAAACAGGGTCCTAATATTTGTAGACAGTTAAAAGGAAAAAAAAAAACCCTTCTCATACTCCAAAAGCCATAGCGAGGATTTAGGGGAGTGGATGAGAGTTGCATGCTCAGCTGCTTATCTTTAAAACCTGATAGGATCAATGTTCAGACAGCAAAAGGTTGTGATAAATTTCTCTACTGGATATTTCTCTCCTAACAGACAGTTTTGGGGAGTCTACAGAGGCTAACTCCAGAAATGCCCATAATTTCTCAAATTCTCAAATCTGTACTCTGTCAATAGCTCTGTTCTGGGGGACTTGGGTAATATCTGAAAGGCTCAGTGAGCACCCTCTGCCAGACAAATAGCACAGCTGCTGCAAAAGAACCTGAGGAAAACAGGACCAGTGTGTTTATACCAGAGTGGAGGGAGGACCAGGAGTCTCCTCAGATTCTCTCCTAACACAGCTGTTGTCCCTGAAATCCCCCTGCCTCAGGGGGGACACAATTCATGGCCCAAGGCAGTATCTTTTTCCAGGGGAGCTGTAGGAAGAAAATATAAATATAGAAAGTTAGAGAGCAACACAGAGCCATCAACCAGTTCATCTGGCCTAGTACCTGAGGAAGAGGCCAGAGAGGCAGACCCAGACAAATGACCATTGCTCCACCCTTGTCTTGATTTAATCACAAAGCCAAAAGTCAGTTATTTTTCTGAGGAAACAAAAAAAATAAAAATCTGTACAATATTTTTTGTTCCAGAAAAGCCAAAACACCCTGAAAGGGCTTTCTTCTTTCCACTAGAGGGGTTGTTCTGAGCAGGCTGAGAATGGCAAGACTGGGGAGAGAAAAAGACTTCAAGTACATAGGAGCAAAAATGAAGAGAACTGATGGAAGCCAGCATGGCTCTAAGCTTGTTAGGAGAAATGCATGGAAAAGACAAGAACAAAATAGGAGACAGAAATAGCTGTGTACTGTTACCAATAGCTACAGAAAAGAACCCAATACTTTAAAACAGTAAAGCTTCTGTCTGGCTGGTAAGATAAAACCAAGCAAAAGGGTTTTCCACTAGAAAATGAAGGGATGAGCAGTGGAGAAGAGGGTGTCTTGGGTGGCATCAGAGTGTTCTTCTTCATATGACAGTTACTGTGTTGAGTCTTGAGGTATGAATCACACTGCAGTAGGACAAATAGTTAAATGAGTCTGAATAATTAAGCACATCTGAACAGAAAGGAAGCAGTGCTGGAGACTGAAAAATAGGAAATTGTCATTCCACAGAGAAAAGGGTTTGAGTAACAGTGAGAGCAACTCTTTATACATTCCCAGCATGTCCATGCAGCAGCTACAGCAGTAATGTAGCAATCAGTTAGAGTCAGGGTGCATTTGAGCTGTTACAAAATACATGGTTTGATTTGGTTCCATACCACAGCTCTTCTTCTATTGCTGTTATGGTTTTCCATCCGTATATAATATTCTGCCTAACTGTATTTTAATAGCACACTTTGGGCAGCTCTGTGATCTGCTGAAAACAAAATATTTAAACAAAGAACTGTGAATTTTTAACCCATTCATATTTTATGGCTAAGTTTATTGAATTTTTAATAGCACTTCAATAGTTTTCTGCAGAGGTCACAGTGGCCTTTTGCTAATAGGCAGTATAACAAGTTGGTCCATTATAAGATGGCCCCATCTTCCAAAGTCTGAAATATGGCAGCAGAGAATAGAGAGGTAGACGACACCAGGGACTTTTCCAGAGACTTTTTGAGGGGTCAGGTATTAATTATTTGTAACACAGGCAGAAATGTGCAGTGGTTATTGCTTCAGCTTCCTACTGGAGCCTGAGTGGACTCATTCACTGTTTGTCCTGAGTCCCAGCTGAGTTCAGCATCACACACAGATGGATTCATGGGTCATTCCAGCTGGAGCACACTGTCCAGCCCACTTCCCAGACACCTCTGAACTGCTTCGTAGCCCTCAGCAAGTAGAGGCTACACAAGAAGAAAAATAAAGCCATTCATAGCTGGCATGCTGAGGAAGCTTGGAAGACAAGCCCTCTGACTCTGGCTGCTCTGCCACTGCCATAGCAGAGCCACGAGCCTGTTCCAGCTCCTGCACAGCTGCTGATGCAAATGCTCAGCAACAAGGGTACCAAAAGCTATCATTAGCAGCACTTAAACACAGCAGTTGGGAAGCAGCATGGGGAAACACAAAACCTCTGATTGCAGGAAGCTGGGATAAAGTCCTAGAACCCTGGGAGAAAGCAAAACCTATGTTCTAATATCCCCTTCCAGAAAAAGTCAGGCTTTCAGCTGCTGTGGTGACATGTGGCCAAGGATGCCATTAATAGGGAGGGTGTGACATCTCACTGAAGTCTCATCTCCAGGCTGGACATAACTAGGTGAGCATGTCATCTGCAGTTCCACAGGATACAAGCACGACTCTGTGTCAGAATATGTTCCTGGATGGCACAGTCATGGAAGTGACCACCTGTCAGCTGTGCACATTTTGGGAAGGTGGCAGCAGGTCTTCGTCAGCCGAGAGGACACCAGACAGAACATCAGACTGTGATGCTGTGGATATGCCTGTAGCATGACTAAGAAGGGATGTCCATAGACAAACCTGGCACATTCTAATTCAGGACAGGGCCAGACTTGTATCAAATCGTGTGATGCCCCATTTAAATTAATTTTTAACCAATTTTTAGTTCTTGCTAAGCTCATACTTCTGGTTCATGTGTATGTAGCTATATTTTTGCAAAACAGCAATTGTCCCTTCTATCTTCTTTGGGCTTTCCATTTTGTATTGATAAATGCAAAGCAAAATCTCATTAGTGTCTTTTGAAAACAGTTCACAGAGTTGTGGTTTCCATCAGAGCAGCTGATTTTGCATTCCAGGCTGGGTGAGCATCACACAAACCAGCACAGGGCCTTGGCACAGCAATACTCACCACTTCCAAGATGATTTGCCTGTCAGGCACCCATGTAAATGGCATCATGTCTGTGATAAGCAACTTTATCCTCATTATCCTCTCTTAAAAGCCTAAACCACTTTCTGATTAATTCAGGAGCAGTGGATAAGGGCCCTGTCATTTTACATTGCTTAATGCTTTCCATTACAAAAGGCCATAGTGACGTTTCACCAGAAACTTGAATATATTCAGTGTTTTGCCGTGGGGTGATGAGAACTGGATTTTCAGCAGCAGCAGCAAAGCCTTTTGGCTGAAAGAGTGAAATTCTTGTTAGGTTTTTGTGAAGAAGTATATTGCCCCCAAAATATCACCCTTAATTTTAATCTTTGGGAAAGATTTGCTTCCTTGCCAGCCATCAGCTTCCTGAGGATAGGCTGTGGCTGTAGCAAAACCACTCATCTTGCTCCTCTTGGGAGGCCTCAGTATCTCTGCTGAAGGAATCAGTGATGAAAAGGGAGACAGGCCAGGGGCTTTCCCTCTCCCTGTACAATCATACATTATTTTGAACCATGCACACAGCAGCAGAGTACCTCCTTTTCTGGGGCACCATGTCAAACAGCAGTGTTACCCTCTCCCTCTCCACACTGCAGGGCCCCCCTGTCTCCAAGAGGTAAGGAAGGAGAGAGTTGGGCACAGCAGTCCTGAGAACATCCATTCCCCAGCCTGGAGGGGACTCGGGACTCAGTTCTGTTGTCCAAAGAGCTTGGGGAATTTCAGACACTCTCTTCTCTCCTGCAGAGCTCTCTGGGGCTGAAGGAAAAGCAGGAGATCCATAATCTTCTGGAGAGGTGGCTGGGGAGTAAATGGGGTCCCCTAGAGTGTGTAATGCAGCCCCAGAAATCCCTGATTAGGAGACAGATTCAGATACTCCTCTTTATCTCCACTCTCAGACACTCAAACACGCCTGCCCCACTACAGGTACCTGCAGGTGGAGTGAATGCCTCAGCTCCTGTTGCTGTCCCTGGAGAGCCATTTAGTAGGACCTGGGGAGCTGTGAATTCACCAGACATCCCATTTTTGGGATGTCCTGTAGACCCCAATGACTACAATGGCAGGATAGGTATGCGTTTCACGTGTGGACAGCTACTCCAGCAATGGCTTAATTCTGGAGTCTGGAGGTGAGTCCCATCCTCTGTGTCTGTGTCTGGAGTTCAGGTCCTTCTCACAATGACATCAGGTTGCTACAGTTACATATAATTTGTTCTTCATCATTTTCCACTCGAGGGAAAAAATGGAGAATTACATTTAAAAACAGAAGCATGCAAAAAATTTATGTTAAGAAACAAGTTGCAAAGTTAGAGATTTGAAAATTAAAAGTTCTATATGTAGAAGTCATTCTGCAAAACCTAATTCAGTTACCTTGTGAATATATTACAATTTTCTACGTTTTATGGCATTATAATTTTTTTGTATCCAGCTTTCTCTTCATTTTGCATTTCAAATTTCTTTCCTCCAATGTTTAATGATACATTATTAATATAAATATAGCAAAACAAATGTATTACAAATATCTATGTACAAAAATTGTATTTATTTAGGCTGCATAGTCAAGCACTTGAAGGCCAAGAAATGCCAGATGCACGCAGTGCAAGCACAGCGAGATACATTGTCCATCCCAGAAATCTTATGAATCAAATTAACACAAGGTGAACCATCTGCCACAGGGATAGGATGGGAAGACAGAAATAATAGTGGCCAGGACATGTTATATAACCTAGGTATGAACACTGAGAGAAAATGAGTGCCTGCCTTTATTTTCTTCTAAGTGGTTTCAGGAGACCTCTCCACCCTGATGCAGTTGACATTCCTGGAATAATATTCCGCATATTGCACATATCCCTGAATCTTCTGAAATGGCATTGTCAGGGGCAGTGTGCCTGTGGGGGCCCAGAGATGCCTTCCTCCAATACTTGTTAACAGACACATTCCTGGCGCTAGGAATTTGTGGTACTACGTGGGAGTTCTTCTAGCAAAAGCTCTGCAAGTTAAAAACAAAGGATATTTCATGTTACAGAACATGACTCTGGGCTCCAGGGTAGGGGTAGGCCACCCTGAGCCCACCATCCTGAAAAGCCAGGGCCTTGCAGTGCAAATCCTGCCCTGAGTGGCCTCACATCCCTGGGAGCTGGCACATACTTGGATTAACCTTCTTCTTCATGTTCAGTGTTATTTTCAGGGGTGGATATCTGAGCATGGGTGTGTGCAACAATACTGATCATGGTATGCAGAGCTGTGATCCCATTCTTAGGGTCTTTGAGTAACTCCTGCTGGCTCCAGCGACAGAGAGTGACACTGACACTGCCTACTGTCCCCACATGGGATACTTTAGACATCAAGGACAGAAAAACTAGGAGAGAAAATAGAATTAGGTTCTCAATTTGATCTCCATGCCAGTTGTTCCACCCGATCATTACGTCTGATACAATTCCTGGTCTCTGTGTGATGCCTCTGTTTTTATGCTCATGCAAAAATAACTATGGGAAGGTAGAAAGACACAGTAATGTGATTCCATGCCCCTTTTGCCAGACTGGCTGCAGGCCACTGCTTTGCCCCAAATGCATTTTTCTCCAGCAGGCTCTGTAGGGCATCCCAAGCTGCTCTGTGTTACAGGTTTCTGATGAAGATACTGGTGGAAAAGTAGGCTCCTGAAAAACACTGGCTTTTCAAAAACTGTCTGGAGTACTGGTTTACCAATCCATCTGCTAATTTCAGATTCAGATTCATGCCTTTTTTGGGGATCCAGGGGTATTTCCCAGCTTCTGGATCTGTGTGTGTGCCTTCTTCCCACTTCCAGGCCTGAGGCTGAATCACGACTTGTCAGCCCCCTGTCTGCACATTCCAAAAGCCTGCATGAGCTGTCCAGAGAAGGAGCAGTGACACACTTTCCCTGTTCTTCTCTCTGACAGAAGAGGAGAGCAGGCCTGCAGGGCTCACCACAGGGCCAGCATGGCCTGTGCTACCTGAGTAGCACCCTGTCATGAGCACTTCAAACTCTGTACAATCTGTTCTCAACATCTCATGTCGGATGATTCATAACACAGAGGAGAAGAATAACTAAATATAAATGGCAACTCTCACCATGCTGCTGTTAATCATCTCTGAGTATTGTTGTCCCACCACACTCCTGCCCCTGGCTGATACCCCTCCAGAGTGTTTGTGTCTCACAGGCTTGTGCAGCAAACCGAGGGTCAGCACTGCTGAAGCCATGTCCCTGCACATTTGTAGTTCTAAGAACCAGTGTTCTCCCCTGTTACTGCTGGAAACTCCACAGTCCACTGTCCACCCATGTGCCTGCCATCTGCTTCAGGCATTTTGGTGGTGCTGCTGTACCCATGTGAGAACAACTGCACACAGCTCATCCTCAGAGATGTGTCAAATGCTGCTTTCTCTCCAGTCTAGAAGGAGGAAACGTGGGAAGGGTGTGGAGATCTTCCCTTTCTCGGTTCCTGAGACTTTTAAAAACATCTCTTTTCTGTAATGATCACAACAAAATGCTCTTTTCCTTCTCTTTTATACTTAAAAGCACACCCCTTGCCCTGATCTTTCTTTGGAGCATGCAATTTGTTCCCAGTACTCTTTGTTGTTAGTATTGATCACTGTAGTGTTTCTTAAGTTTCCTTGTTCCAGTAGGTGGAAAATACCCACCACTTCTGTGACCTTTAGAAATGCTTGCTTTTCTTAGCTATCAGCATAACTCAATGTGCAAGATGCAAAAAGGGGTGGAAGAAGATACATCTGTGCTGGTTTGTAAAAGTGGGGTCAAGTGGGTGGAAGAAAGAAATTATATGAATAGAGAGGTGTGATTTTATCTTCTTTATGCTGTTTGTTGTATGCAATCCACTCTGTCTCTTGGCCTGCACAGGAACACACAGGTCCACACCCTACATGGTGCCATTAGCACTAGAATATTCTCTGAAAACTTTAATTACACTAATGACTTCAACCCAAGCTGCCAGAGAGTTCTGTGACTGCAGGATTTTTGTCTAACTTAATTTGCACTACTTTTAAAACCACTCCTAAGCCACCTCAAAATGTCATTAGTTTAAAATGGGATTTTCTTGGCACAAAAATGGAGGAAGGCATGTTCTCACTGCAGGTATGTTGGAGCTTCCCTGTGGTAGCTTCTATTACAGCAGTCACCAGGAAACTGCACATTTCCACGCAGCAAAAGGCTACAGCAATGTCAGTGCTGAAGCAGAATGGGAGGGGAAGGAAGAAACAGCTTTCTTTTTAAACGTGTATAGCTCAACTGGCTGAAATGGCTTTAGAGGATAATGCAAACAAATTCCCTTCCTTATGAGGCTGAGTCAGAAGAATTGCTAAGAGAATTAGTCTGAAAGTTCAGAATTGAAATTACAAGTTGTATGGAAATATCCTGGAGATTTCACAATGGAAATATTGTCCTATAAGTTCTAATAACATATTTACCATTGCTTTCTATCCAGGCCAAAGAATAATGAAGGGAACAAAAAAGAGAGAGTGAGAATAGAAGGCTAAACCCTTCTGTGTGATGCGATGTTGTGATGTCTCTCTTAGCTGCCAACAAAAGCAGCACTTTGAGTTTTGGCTGATAATTCAGCTGGGAGAATTGCAAAGCAGTTTACTGATTAGCAGAAGAACAACTGTAACATAAATAGTAACACAGACTAAGCAGAACAATAGAGGGAGAAAATGCAAGATCTCCATACGAAAACGCTGTGGATCTCGCTGGCAGCCAATTAATTGTCTGGAGTACAACAGTGTGTCCCTTACCTTTACCTCTTACCACCAGAAACAAAAGCTTCAGGAAAATGAGACAAGAGGTGAACTGGGCAGGCCATTCACATCCCATCTTTTCTGGGGTTGCTTAGAAGTGGACCTTTCTCTGCCTCCTGAACTGATGTTGCAAAGCTGTTGTTATCATGATGTTGTTACCCTTTTGTGATGCCTCCTCTTTATACACTTGTGATGCCTCACATGTATTTTGAGATCTACTTTCTGTATTTATTAATTTATACCTGTATTTTTTTGCTCACATCATCCTCATCCTTGATCATTTCTACCCACAAACAGTTTGTGTCCCCATGGCTGCCTGGCTAAAAAATCTTAAGGTGCAATTGTTTGTGAGAAATGCTTTTGTGGAGAAAACCCATCCTGCATGAGAGGGGAGGAGGGAGAAAGGACAATGTAGTATATTTCCTCTTTCATTGCTTTTGCAACCCATTGATCACTGTTAAAATAGGTGATTTTTTTTTCCCTTTATGTAAGTTGACAGTGTCCAGAATAGAATGTGTGTTTTTCATATACTTGGAGATGTTGGAGACATGAGGAACTAAGTGGTCTCTAAGACTGTCTCTTGAGACAGCATTCCTAAAAATCCATTATTCTTTCCAGGTATTTGTAGCAGCTAGTGAGCCTTCTGCTCTGAAAAAAAAAAAAAAAAAAAAAACAAAATAAAAAAAAACCCAAAAAACCCCACCCTTAATAAAAGCTTTGGGAAATTTTCTTTACTTCCCTTCCTAGACGTNCCTTCTGTGCTAAAAAAAAAAAAAAAAAAAAAGAACAAAATAAAAAAAAACCCAAAAAACCCCACCCTTAATAAAAGCTTTGTGATATTTTCTTTACTTCCCTTCCTAGACGTGAAAGTGGCAATAGGAGACCCAGGCTGCTTTCAGCTTGTGCCTAATATGGGAAAAATCAGACAGCTCCAGAGGTTTCACCAGAGCAGTTTTCTCTCAGCTCTAATCAGTAAGAATGAGAAAAGAAGATATTTGCTGTTGCCTTCTGGGTCCATCATTTTTCTTTGTTAGTGGACTACAATATCTGTGTTCATAGCACAAGAATGCAGCCAACAGATCCTAGACATACCATATATTTCTGGGGTTTAGCAACCCATAAAAGTGGAGCATAGCATCTGATTTATCTCAGCAAATGGCTCCAACTGTTCTCAGGAACATGTTTTTTTCATCAAAGGAGGTGTTCCCTAGTTTAAGTCTTGATTTGAATCTCCTTGCCCTGGGATATATTTACAGAACCTCTTTTAAAATATTATCCACTTCATAAATGCATTTTGAATGCTTTGTTCGTGCAGTGACTCTCCTGAAATCATTGTTTCTTGCCAAAGGAAGCTAGCAGGATTATTAGTAATTGCTGGATTATCAAACAATGCACAACCTCATTTTCTGACCCAAGCAAGTTATTGGAGTTTCATAAATGCTCAGTCACGTGCATTATTCTACTATGCTGACCTGAAGACCACCAAGGAGAAGGTAAGTGACCCATAGAGAGACAGAAATGTATTTACATTCCTGAATGAGCTGGGACTTCACTTGCCTGCTGCCCATGGTGTTGCTTCTGTGTGTGAATGCAAGGGATGCCTGGCCCCTATGTCCCACAACATATTGATAAGAGAATGATGACAAGCAATGATGTCAAGAACACCTGACATTTATCTTGGCTTGGGTTTAAACAGTGGAGTCAACCTTGACTCATCTGCAACCATCCAGCACAGCTGTTTTATGGTCCCTCCCTTCTTCCTCTCCCACCAACTCTCTCTTTTTTGCCTCTAAAGCCAAAATCCTGGTATGACACAGAGATGAAAAATCTTCAGGCTGGTCTCCATCAGAGAAAAATTCTATTGGTCTTCATAGGCCTTCATAAATCACTGGATGGCCTTCTTGCTTCCAGAAAGGAAATCGAAAGAGGAGCATGACAGATACATATTTTTGATTGTTCAACACTTTGTTTTAATAGATAAAGTGTTGAAGAAGACAACGTAGAGATATTTTGGGAAGGGAAGACCAGGTAGAAATATTTTGGAGGGATTCTTTTTCTTCAGGTAGGAAATGCTGATTTGACAAAACTAAATTTTTTTACTGATACATATGGCTTTCATTAAAATATTTGCAGAATATGTTGAAATATTCTGTACTTATCTTTTTGCTACAGCTTTTGTATTACCCTGTTATTTTATATAAATGTAAAATGAAGTCTAATTTAATGAGCCCGATGGAAACAATTTGACTTTAGTGTTTGAACATTTGCCACCACGGAAAAAGAAGAATCAGTGAAAATCACTTTTGTTCATGATTCAGAATGAAACCAAGGTTTGAAGCTCTGCAGCTTTCCTGAGGTGGGGATTTCTGGTTTCTGAGTGCCCCTAGTTCTGGTGCAGCTGTGAGACAGACAGGAGTGCTGATCATGGCACAGAAATGGGACTGAAGGGGTGCAGCACACGACATGGCCTGGGGTCTCTGCCCTGTACCACAGCATCCAAGTGCCACAAAGCTTCATTCAGCAGCATCCCTGGAGAACTTCTTTTTAACTCACTTTAGTTGCTTTTTCTTTTCTTATTTACTGTTGGTGGGGGGTTTCCCCTTTTATTTTTTTCCTCTTTTTCTCTTCCAGGGACTCTTTTCATAGTCTTGCCTTGCTTTTTCTTTTTTCTTTCTTAAATGGTTCAATGAGTGTGATGCTCTCTGTGGCAAAGACTGAGGAGAGATGCTTTGCCCTTGCCTAGGGGTGGGTAAAATGCCTAAAATTTCTTCCTGGGAGACTTGAATCCCTGCAGGAAGGTGGAAACATGGATGATATATGACTAAACTATTTCATGGTTTATGACTTTTATCAGCACACAAATGAAAGACAGCGAGTGGCTCTTTCAGACATTCACAATGTAAGTGTTCATTTGGACACATTATCAAAAAATAAGCAATGAGAAAGATTGAAGAGAATTTGAAAAGATTGGAAGAATGGAAACACAGCAGAAAGAGGCAGAGACTGGGATGTGAGCAGTGTAGGAATGAGTCCTCTGAGGCTTCACCGGGGGATGTGGTACAGACTTACTTTGTGACCCAAGGAAAGCAATTAACGCGTTTTCAAAGCAGCCATTAACTTCAGGAGACCAAATTGAAAGTGTGAGAGGAATTTCTCTCACTGGAGATGCCTATATGTGGGCTGGTCACAAACCCCACACTTACAGCCGGGAGAAAGCAGTAGCTGAGCTTAAGATATTAACCTCTTGGTAATATTTACATTAATTATTGTTACATTAATTTATTTTGTAATATTTGCATCTTGCTTTGGATGTTGACACCGGTACAAAATGCATCTCTCAGAAATGCCTGTTTCTACCTCAGCCTCCCCGGGGAGCCAGCATGGCTCACCCACACCCAGCTACAGCAGTGCTGGGGCCAGGAGTCAGGTGAGAAGCTGCAGCACCTGCCCTGCAGGATCTGGTTTGATGCAGCTGCTGAGTGGTTGCAAACCCCCTAACCTCAGGTGATACCTCTACAATGGGTGTTTTGGAAACAAACCCATTTTCTTGTGATCTAGTACATGGATCTTGTCAAAAAAAGATTAAATCTAACAGCCTGGATTTTTTTTCCCTAAGGGAAAATATCCTCTGTGCTGCTTCTCCTTCAAGATTCTTGAGTGTCAGAGTCAAATTAAAATAAAAGTAAGTGAGAAATGTACTATTATTCCCTTTCAAAATATAATTCCTTTATCAAAAATTGCCTTGTTTCTAGAATTACAGCAAGGGACAGGTAAGATTAGCATCTAATGAATGTGTTCAGTCTGGCAGTTTCTGTGTCTTCCAAGTTATTATTTCTTTTATTCATGCATAGCCATAAAACTGTTGAAGGTCTTAAATAAGAAACAAGAATCCTTAAAATATTATAAGGTGTCAGAACAGAGAAAATAGAGCATAGAGAAAATTCAGACAATACTCTCTACCCATTCTACTCATCTTTCCTGGAATATAAGAGTATTGAAAAGATTAAAGAGAAAATTCTTAGTTTTCAAATAGCAATCCAGAGTCCTAATGCGCATCCCAGGCCAAATTCAGCCCTCATGTAAGTGATTGGAACACACACAAAGTCAGGAAATTCATGGAGTCAGGCTTATGCCTGAATCTGTCTTCCTATGTTATAAGGGGGAGCTCATATAGGTTTTTTTTCCAAGGAGTGAAAATACAGTTTACAACCAGGATGTGATGCATCCCTTCACAAACAATAAACAAATTCCCTGTGACAGAAGCTCAGCCTCACCAAACTGAGCTCTGTGCAGGACTCAAAAGGAAAAGAATAACAAACTGCTACAGCCCTAACACAAGCTGGGATGAACAGGATGTGTACCTGACTCCTGGTTTGAATTCAGCAGGCTCCTCTCTTCTAACAGAACAAACGGATCTTGCTTCCCCAAGCATATGGTAGCAACACATGCAATTTATAACCCATCTGGGATCTTTTTCAGGCAACCATCCGACTATAAAATGTCACAAGAAGTCACTTTAGATCCCCATTATTGAATACAGACACTTAGCATTCCCTTTTGTAGCACTGTCCACAGCTCCAGGAGTGGTGCTTTTATTATAATTTTTATTTGTGCTGCATTAATACCTGCAAGTTAGAGAGCACTGCAATGCTTCTGCCATCATGCTGTGAAAAATGAAAAATATAGGATTCCTTCTGATGCCCCTGGACTAATTTAGCCACAGATGAAACCAGTTGGAGTGACACATAAGGAGAAAGAATGGGACAGAAAAAACAACAGTACCTGGTTATTGCATAGCATATTTTATCACTCGGTCTCAAAGCACTGGGAAAACAGGGTAAGCAAAATCATCCCTGTTTCAAAAGGGGGGAAACAGAGGCATGAGCAGGTGACTTGTCAGAGCATGCCAAAGCAGTGACCGAGCTGGCATCAAAACCCCAGTCACAGGCCAGCCCTCCATGCACTCTCACACTGCCCCCTCCTCACACACTCAGGTCCCATTTAGAGGCATCACGTAATGCCTATGAATAGCTCAGCCACACTCATGTAAATGTGGGGACAAAGCTCCCCACAGAATGGGCCTTTTCACCTCCTGGGCTGCCTGTACCATCGGGCTTAATTGGCACTGCTGTGTAGGCAGCACTGTGAAAGTGTCTGCAAAATGCAGATTTTAAAGACAGGTATCAGAAGGGCCCCCCTTCCACGATGAGGAAAGCATGTGTACACTCAGTGGGACACTGGATATCCAGGCAAATGGGGCTGGGATTTCTGGCATTGCAGAGGATGGAAATCAACAGGGCATCAAAGTAAATAAGTGGACAGAAGTCTGGAATGGGAAAAGAGAATATTTGTGGTTGATATATTTATAAGGAAGACAGAAGCACAAAGGGATAGAGCAGGGAAGGAAATTGTTTTATCAGTGCACATGCATTAGATTTAATGGTTTTCATACTAGGAAGGCCATGAGGGGGAGGATTCATAAATTCCCCTCACAGTGGACTATTACAAATACCATGTTGAGCACAGCAAGTAAGTCAGGCTGTAGAGATTCATCTTACAGTGGATCTGAAAGGCAGGGAGAGTGGTCAATGAGAGACCTTCAAGGTCAAGAAGAATGGTGATGACTAAGGGAAGGGAAGATGCAGAGGATGTTAGTGGTTTAGCTTAGAAAGATTACTTGCAGGTTAATGAATGGCTCTCACTAGCTCATAAGAGTATGTGGCTGGAATGCAGAGAGGATGAGCAATATACTGTGAGATTCTCGTCTCAAAGAAAGCAAGGAGAAGAACAGGGAAGTCATTGATGAGGAGCATTAAAGGAATAAATAGAGAGGTAACAAAAGGTCTGGAGAGGGACAGGACTGCCAAAGCCACGGAAAGAAAAGGTTTCAGCAAGGCGATAAAACTGATGTCAGCAAAGCCAGTGAGGAGACTTAGGACCAGCTGGGAAAGAGGGAATGACACAACAGTGTATGTGCCACCCATGAAAAAATGCACAAGCAGTGGACCACTGTTCATCCCATTTCACTTACCCTTGCCCAAGAGCACATGAGAGAATTTTAGCTGTGTGGCAAAAACCTTGTCTTGAAGGATGTTACCTCTTTTCACTGACCAACCTTACATCATGTCCCTCATCCACCCTGCCAGTGACACCACTGTTGACACCACTGGCTTGACATGGCAGTACCATGAAACCCAAACAACTGTACTATGAAACCCCAGCTGTTTCCCAGCACATCACATAGCCAGTCTCCAACCAGTAATTTGCCTGCAATATTGTCCCCTCAGCAAGAATTTGCAAAATCCAGAGAACTTGCTCTGGACAAGAAAATGTTCAGTGGAACCTTTAAATTTCCTGCAGACATTAATCTGATGTTTTTCTTTTACCTCTTCTAGTTATCCTGGTCCTTTTTAATGAGACTGTATATTAAGTCATTCTAAGCTTTACCTACAAGTTTGCATGCAGCAAGATTTTGATGAATGTTTTTAATAAAATTTCTTTGGTTTAGTCAGGCAAAAACTTCCCCACTGCCAAACACCTACGCCCAGCCTGCTGTCTTTCCATTTAGTCCAGGTCAAGCCCCAGTCAAAGCCTCATTCCTGGGAAATCACACTGGGCTATAAAACTGATAATGACACGAGGACAGTGGGGCCAGTGCTCAGACACAGTAATTGCTCAACAGTCCATGAGAGAAATAATCACAGAATATAGATAGCAGCCAGCACAGGGAGACCAGAGAGTCCAGAAAAACAAACATATTGTTCTCCAAAGAAGACCTCTAGTTAACTTCTCTCTGCCTTTGTCTAGACTGGAATTAACCTTATGAATGCAGGTAATTATTCTCTGCCCTGACTCTTGTGTGAGTGGCTTCAGAGCCATCTCCCTGCTGTCTCCAGAAGCAGCAGTCCACAAGGACATTTCAGATATTAATTGGAAGGGAAATGTTTGCCAAAGGTCAGTTCAAGCGGAAGAAAAGCCCCTTTCATTGTGGCTGAGGGGAGAGCAGAAAAAATAAGAATCTCAAGGGAGGTACAGCCAGCCTTTGTGATTTATTTGGTAGAAGGCAGGTGAGAATCAGTGAATCATTCCCCTCTTATTTATTTTTGCCCAGCCTTTAGCAACTTAACACATTTCTAGCCAGGGCATAGATCACCTCAGCACAGTTCTCAAGACTGTCCTTTTTTTCCCTACACTTATGCACCCACATGATAAATCACTCTGCTTATGACTTCATGTGGATTAGTGCACAGGAATGTTTAAATCAATGTTTGGAGTGGCTCATCTCACTTGCTGATGGCCAGCACCTAGTTAAATGCAAAATGGCATTCAGAGACCAGAAGAGCATTCCCCTTGTATTTCACATGAGATCACAATGTCATTGGGGATGCAGAGACTGAGGTTTAAGAAGAAAAAGGATGGGAAATTATGAAGGACACATTGAAGACCTCCTGACAGTTCAAGGCAGAAGCAGGAAATACATCATAAATTATTTCAGCAAGGTCTTCTGCCACACTGGACATCTACCTCTTTGCTGTGCAGGCATTTCTCTATAGATCCAGACATCTCTGGCAGCTCTCATTCTGTTCCAGAATCTTTCCTCCCAGACAAATGTAGGTTTGCTCTACTCATATATACAGACAATCTATGACATAAATGGAGCATCACATTGCATTCATTATTTAATAGTGGGAGTGGTTTTTTGTAAAAAATTTCTCATTTCAGGCCTTTGTTCCTTGCTGTCTTACATGCCTGGGTCTTGGTAAGCTGGGAGATGCACTGGGGATTCTAGGACTGAGAGAATGGAAAGGCCACATGAATTTGGTAATTCTGACTGTGCTGAAAGTCTCTGAAAAACAGAATTAAGGTCCTGGCTAGAGGACAGTCACCTTCCAAGCTCCTCAGTGCCAAACACTGCAGGTGGGTGTTCAGACCGCGAGCCCAGGTTTTCAGGCAGCCATGGACTTGGAGGCTTGGATAGGAGGATCCCCAAAGCTGGTAGGCACTTAGGTCTCTGTCTCCTCACCAGGTAAACATCTGGGTTAAAGGACATGTATTCTCTTCAGTAGTCTGCTGAAAAAACTCAAAGACAAATAAAATTTCCTGAAAAAAACTGAGCTCTGCTGTGAAAAGCTGTCTCGGCAAAGTGTTCTGATACTGTCACAATTGCAGCTGGGAAAACTGCCCCCAGTTTTTGCAGAAATTTTGCTGCAAAGAGTGTTCTCTTGCTTGAGCATTTGCTTAAGCCTGTCCTGTGTTTGCTTCTGCAAACAGCCCCTGTAATATAAGTTCTCCATCTTCATCCTGGTATTAGACAACAAGGCAATCTGTGAGCAATGGCCCTTCAAAAACTGGCTGAGAAAGAGGGCTGCTACAGGGAAAGGCCTCCTCTTTTGGAGACAGTCCAGACATTTAGTATGTAGAGGCTAATCCAGTTAAGCCATGTAAGGCAAATACTCTGCAGATTACCTTTTTGGCTGCTTAGCTAACAACCTACAAGGACCTCCTTTATTTTTTGTGTAATAGCCTTTGACACCTGTTTCTCACAGGCAGCAGTAATCTTAAGACAGGCAGTATGAGCTTGCTTTCAGAGATACTGAGTGCTTAAAGTCCATGCAATTTCTGCAAATTTATTTCTCCTAAAAGTTAGGTCCCATGTCTATAAATTAACCTTGCAAGTCAGCAGGACCCTGATGATTGTTACTTGCAATACACAGTGTTCAGAATAACCATGTTTGTGATCCTCCTTCTGTCCACCTCGGCAATGGGGAAGAGTTGGAAAACGCACTGTGAGGCTGAGCATCAGCAGCAAGCACTGGGAAACAGCTTTGTCCCTTTGCAGAGTGGGGCATGTCCTAAAAATTACAGGTGAAACAACTGCCCTGCCTAATTATGGCGATCTCAGAGGGCCACCTCTGTGGGAGGAATGCTCCCATGGTCATCCACAGTGAAATAGTGAAGTTCTGTTGAGCTGTGGGGACAAGAAGGAGGAACCGGTGGCTTTTTGCTGTAGTCAGAGCTAAACCCCTGCAAGTGGCAATAACTGACTGCCTCCACAATTCAGGATCTGCCCTGCCCTTAGAAACCTCTAACACAGGTTGGACGTACTGCCCTCTCAGAACATCAGAAAAGCTTTTCCTTGGCAGGCCCAGTTATTCCTGCTATATGGACACCCAGAAGCACTTTGTGCATAGTCACTAGTCTTTCAGAGGAATTTATTTAACATGCTTTCCTGAGTCCTTAATTGCAGTCTTGTGAATCCTAGTTACTACCCTGAGCAAATCAACAGTATTGCTGGGAGAATAACTGTAATCTCTTGGTTTCCTTTTCCCAGGAAGACAACTAGTAAAATACATAGTTCTGCTGTACTGCAGCTTCCTATGGATGTTTTTGATTGCATTGTCCTCCCTGGTGTTACAATAAGAATAAAACTTCTTTCTCTGGTGCAGTTTTCAGATTCTATCCTGCTGGGAAGATGCTCTGTAATGCCCAGTGATTCACAGCTCTAAAATTTCATGTCTAATGGAATTATTTCTTGATGGAATTGTTACCTTTCCTGAGAGACATTCATAAAGCTGGTAGGAGACAAATTATATACATCTTCCCCTATCTCCTCCACAGTGCCTCTCAAAATCAAATTATTTGGCTACACTTTTAAAAGTTCCTCCCATTTCAAGAATGTGTGAGAAATTTAAAGAAAAACATGGGGCATTTAGATTACACAAAACACAGGAAATTCAGGGTTACAAATGGACTTAAGAAAGACCCAGCTGTGTCACAGCACATAGGATTAAGACAGGGGGAGCTGAAAGCTCTCTCTTTTCTCTGTAGACCATATTATCAGTAGCTCTCCATTATAGGATTATATACCCATAAGGAATATGTATAGGTCACCACATGAAGAGTGTTCTATAATTGTTGGATTGGGATTAAGACATTTTATTGCTTGAAGTCGGTCTGAGTTTAAAGTGTTTTAGACATCCTGCCTCTGCTCCCTTCAGAGGTGGCTGTGTCCTGTCACAGGTGGCAGTGCCCCAGTGGCTGCTCTGTCACAAGGAAAATGCTCTGAAGTGGTGCTTGTGCGATTTCCCCTCTAGCACTCTGGCCTCAGGAAATCCCCAAAACTGCTCTGGGACTGAAGGCAGAAATCTGAGCTGTGGAGTGGGTCTCATAAGCCTGCTGGTGAATCATGCAGGGATCCTGTGGTGCTGGCAGACATTTCTTTTCAATTAATTGAATTCCCAGAGTAAGCAGATATATTTCAAGTGATATCAGTTGCAAACATTTCAGTCTGCCCCAGGACAAGAGCAGAGCACCATCTGTGGGGCTCCATTCTTGGGGTTTGCAGGACAGGGACAAACCTGCCCCGCAGAGGCTGCCCTGGGGTGGGGGTTCAGCCCCATGGCACAGGGCAGGGGCTCCTGGGGCAGCCTGGTCCCCCAGCAGGGCAGGAGTTCACAGGCTGTGATCACCCATTGCTGGGGCAGTGCTTTGCAGAAAACCCAAGGGCTCTGCTGTGGCTGCAGCCCATCCGTGGGGAGAGCACACCCCAGGCATGCAAGAGAGGCTCCCGGGCAACCAGAGCAGTGCAGATCCCATCCTTACACCACCAGAGAGCACAGCAGGCTGCCCTGCCAGTGGAGACTTGTCAGGAGAGCACTCTCACACCCTCATTTCTATCCTAAGCCAAGGATTCTGTGCAGCTGCCTGTACTTGGACTCAGCAGGGCATTTTTCCTATGTGCGCTCTACCGCGTTTCTTATTTCAGGTGTTCAAGGTTTGTGTTCTTTGTTACCCAAACAAGAACAACAGCCAGCCACGAGCGCTGTGTGTGGCACAGAACCCAGGCAGTGGTGGCTGGCAGTCTGTCAAACACAACCATTTGGCACAGCAGCACCCAGGCCAAGTTCACCTGGGCACAGAATCAGGGGCAGGATGGGAAAGTTGGCCTCCATTTTGGGTCACAAAGAGAATTTGGTTCGTGTCACCCTAAGCAGGTGTTTTAATACCACTGAGTTGGCTTTATTGTGACCAGCCTGGTCTTTACCCTGTAAACAGGTGTCCTACATTGGGGCTGCAGGGGGGTTGTGGGTCACAAGAACCAAACCTGGGGACATGATGGGGCTCCCACGTCTCAGGGCTGGGACACACCCACCCCACACACCCTGCTGCCCACCAACAGGGCATCAGCCAGGTGGGCAGAAGGGAGCCATGGAGTGCTCCTCCTCCAAGAGTCCAAACTGGCCAGGAGTGGCACCAGGGAGAACATTCACCTCACCTACAGATGGGCACATCAGGTGAGGCTGCTGGACAGGACAGAAGTCAGTCAGGTGCATCAGTCTTACTGACTGTGAGATGGGGAAGAACCTCTGAAGTCTCATAACTTCAGGGGTGGTGGGCCACTGGAACAGGCTGTCCAGGGAACTTGTGGGTGCCCCATACCTGGGAGAGTGGAAGGCCAGGTTGGATCAGGCCTTGAGCAGCCTAGTGTCCCTGCCTGAGACAGGATGGTTGGAACAAGAGGGTCTTTAAGGTGCCTTCCAATCCAAACCATTCTGTGACTCCATGATTCTATAACCTGTGTGGGTAGTTTAGCTTTCTCCCTTCAATTAATATTATTTTGCACTTAAATCACTAAGCATGACCTGCATTTGCCCTGCCAACTCTTCAGTACTCTTCTCCAGCTATCACTGCTCTTCCTTACAGTTGGAATTAAGTTCTGGCTCAGTTAAGTAAACTTTGATCAGCAAAGATCGTGGATCTTGGTGCTCGTCCCCCTTTCTAGATGTATTATGCTTGTGTTAGAGCCTATTTTGCATGAGTGCCAATCCCCTGAAAATAGGCCCATTAAAAAGAAACAGCATTCATTAATCCTCCAGCATATAATGCAGACCACAAGGAACTTTCCAAGGGATTTGGCAAGGGCTGGCAACGCTTTGACTGTGGCTGTGAGAGATCTGTTGTCTGAATGGAGAAACCTCAGATTTCCTGCCCCTGGAGAAAAATCTTCTACACACATACACATGGAAGGGATCATCAGCCTTTACAGAGGCCACAAAGGTTTGGGATTTCTTCAAAAAGCTGGTAACAAGATTGTGTAAGAATCAAATAACCTTGCAAATAGCTGTATCCCATTAATCATGAGAGCAAATGCTGGGCTGAATTAAATGTTGATTGTGGCTTATGAAGTGTCTCTGTACACATAACCTTGGGCAAGACCCAGAAATTCTGGGCTCTGCATTTGAAAGGCAGCTGGCTAAATAGCCATGGCAAAATAATCAAAAAAAGCACTGTTTATTTGCTCAGCACATTAACCAAGTGATTAGCTGAGGAATGGGAGACACAGAAGAAAGAAGAAACCTTTCCTTTTGTGTGAAATCTGTTTTTCAAACTTTCCACCAGTATTACAAATTCCTGGAAAAACAACCTAAGCTCAATATATCTCAGCTCAGCCATGAAATCTTTCCCCAGACTGAATGATCAGTTCAGTGCATTGCTCAGACCCTCATGCAGCTCTTGTTCCTTCTCTCACAGAATTTTAAAGGCAGTAAGATAATTATGGATCACTTACAGCCCTGTCTTACAAGAGGCAAACATTAATTCAGGAGTTCTAGAGGACTTCAGGCAACCAAACCTTGGTGCTTCCTCGTTAATTAGTTATTCCTGTATTTCCCTTTTAGCAGCTCAGACTTTCACAGGCGACTGCATCTGCTGCCAGACAGTGAGTAAATCTGCTGTACGTGGTGTCATTCCTGATGTGAGCTGGCTCAAATAAAATATTTAATTCTGTTTGAGCATTTTTACTTTGTTGTCTCCTGGTTGTCCAGGCTCCCCACTCAGTCCTTCCTAAGTACGATAATAATTTGCAAATTCTTTCTGCAGGCCTCTTACCTGTTGTGGTTACTGTGCTCTCTTCCTTGTAGTACACAGGAAAAAATGCAGTTCTTTCTCCTTGAGAAAATTATAAAGAAGCTTTCTGCCCCTCTTTTTCTACTAAATCTCTAGTTAATGTGAGATCACTTTTGGAAGATCACGCACAGATAATCAAAGAATCTCCCCACTGCTGTTAAAGTGCTGCACAAGTATTCACAGTCTGGGAACTGCTAATAAGCAATCCTGCACTTTTCTTTCTAGGCATAGAACAGGAGTAATCCTCTATGGACCATGAATATAGTGAGGGAGTGGTTGCCAAAGCACTGGATTTAGGCCATCTGAGGTGCTGTAGGATGTCCTTGCTGGTCACCAGTTTCTGCCCTCAGTGCCCCATTGGTCCTGTGTCACATCTGCCAGATCTGTGCCGAGGTCTCCAAGACCCTCAGCTGTCTAAAATGACAATAAAGTACCTCTGGGCCCCTCTGGTTCCCCATGGCCTCAGCTGGGATCAGAGCCAGATTTAGTACCAGCTTTGCATCTGCATCTGGGCTTTGGGCACCAAAGTTAGCATGAATATTCCCTCTTGGGACACAGCACAACCTCCGTGCCTGCCTGTGTGAGGTCTGGATGTGCCTGCACAAGCAGGGGCACACAGCCAGCCCTGCAGGGAAGAGGAACAGGACAGGGGGGTCAGTCCACCCCTTGTGCCTCTGGGCAGGAGATGGATTAGGCTGGCAGCTGCCCCCACCAGTGCAGGGTCCTGGAGAGGGGCCAGAGCACAGCCATGCAAATGTGTGGGGTGAGATATTGGATCAGGGGATTATTGAATGAGTCAGATGTGGGTAAGACCTGATAGACCTGAAGTGACCCAGAGCTATTCTCTGGGTCAAACAGAAGAGCAGGACTTTTGTGGAAGGAAGATCTAGGCTATCAGGAGCCAGGCAAGAGCATCTCTGTAAAAACACAGAGGAAAAAACACCCCTATCCTTCAAGTACACTCAGCAATGAAAACAGCGCTCCTACTGATTAAAGCATAATAAATTAGTGACTCCTACCTGTTATGCATTTGGTTTAAGTCCTTTGAATGCTGATAAATTATTTTCCCCCATAGAAAATCTCCACACATCATTGCTGTTTCCCTTATTCACCACATTTGCAGTCATCCCTAGTAAATTCAAGTAATGAATTAATGAGGAGTCTGGGTGGCATCATAATGCTGTTTTGCACACTTCCACAGCTACCACCCAGCAATCCCAGGGTGCTTAACCTGCCCAAGTGGATTAATCCTTGCACTGCTGTTATGCTGTATGTCAAGGCAGTGAAAGTCCCTACAGGCATAACAGAAACCCTTCAGGGCAGCATATTTCAGGGTCCACGGGGCAGAAAGTCTATTTGGTACTGATCCAATGCCTCTAGGAAGTGTCAGATCTGCTCTGTGAGCACTGTGCAGACAGTCTACACATGTTCCATAAATCTGCCTGCCGGCATGTTTTTGTCTCCCAGCACACAGGCTGGGTATTGCACATGCAGGAGGGTGTAGGAGGTTCGGTGGTTCCACACAGTGGAATCCACAGCTCAGGATTTGTAAAGTCCACCCAGTATTTCTATAAAGCACCAGAACAGCTCATGGTGTGAGCAGTTTGTGTAAGACAGAGCAGGGACTGTCATCCTTTGTGTTCTCAGAGGAATAGAATGAGGTGAAATTACCCTCCTGGAAATGTTGGGCCCTCTTATGCACATGCCATGCAGAAGCTCTATGCACATGTTATAAAAATGTCAAGGGAATTCAGCCATCTGGCATCCTGCTCAGATTCCTGAGTACAAAAAGGGTCAGCAATAACCAAGATGCACGTTAGCTCTAATCACAGCCCTGAGAGTCAAAAGAGGAGCAGGATTGTTAAACTTCACCGTGAAACGTTTAACAATACAGCTTTGGTATTATAAATGTGCTTCACTGGCAGTACATTGAGAAACACCATAAAACTGATATTAATGTGGTTTTTATGAAAGGACTAGCAAAGTGAGATGTCTTACTCTCAGGAAACACTAAAACCAGGTCAATAAGGACATCTTCAATTCTGAGCACATGAACAGCTCACCAGCTCCAACAGGACCAATCATACTTCTACATATCTTGCTGGACTGGAATCTAATTCAAAAAACAGGTCTTACTGCAACCAGAAAAATACTGTATTCCAAGAATTTTCCTCCATAGGCTGAACTGGGAAATAAAACATTGATTTCTAGCGCCTACCCTATTCCTACATCATTGATACAGTTACATCTCTGCTGAAGTGTAAATGTTCACTGAATTATTGAAACCCTTGTAATGTCGTAAAGGAAAATGTTAATCTTAACAAGACACACATAAATGCCTGCAAAACCAAGAAATCAATTGTAAATAGATAGATAGGAAAAAATGTATCTTTATTTTCATTTCAGTGATGTGTGGCCCTGCAGTGAACTCCAATTTAGAAAGGAACTGAATAATGTTTTGCAGCTGGTCAGAAAACACAAATCCATTTGGAGAATTCTTTTTAAATATCACAGACATTGTCCCAGTATTACAGTTGGAAAAAGAAAAAAAAAAGTGAAACTATTTAGAAACAACAAGGAATGTGTTTGTTAATAGTTAACTCAAAGCTTTATCTGAAATATTAAATGCACATACCCAGATATCACAAAAACTGCAAATGTCATGAATTTTTTCACTACTGAGAAAGATTAGCTGAAATGTGTGCTGTGTTACAGTGCAGGACAAAATGCAGCAATTTCTGCAAAGAAGCTGTGTAAGTTTCATCATGTGGTGCCCCTCATGTTTGCTTAGGGAAAAAAAAAAGGAATACTCACTTCTTTCACCAAAATTCTGTTTGAGGAATGAAGGCCTAGGGGACATAGGCACAGAGTGAACCAGTTCATTCTGGCTGTCTCTCTTTGCTGCATCCAGCCCTGTGGAAACAGCTCTATTCCAATTCCACAGCAACATCCCCCTGCACCAGCCCACAGGGATGTCATGGAGAAGGGTAACACTCACAAGGTCTCTATATTTTTTGTGTCAAACAGGAGTGGGGTTTGGAGGTTGGCTGGAGAGCAGAAACAGGAGCCAGGGTGCCCAGGAAGTGCAAGCAGCCAAGGCAAACTGCAGCACTGCTTCTCCACACACACTTCCTGAGATCAGCAATTTAAGGGACAGGTTTAAGTCTGTCATATTGCTGCCTGGAATCAAAAGACAACGCTTTCCAAACAGTATTAAGAGTGGTGAGATAAAAAGCAATTCTTTAATGAAAGCTTTCAGGTGCACAAATATGGCTCTGCGCACGTGTGATACAGGATTTCTACAATTTCATGAAATTAATTTATTAGTATATCTAGCAGGTACATCCAATCAGAGACCAGTTGCCCCAGTTACCCATCCTTGGGCCTGCCCCTCTGGAGCTGCTCCAGGGGGTTGTTTGTCCGATATGTTGTCATGTCTCTCAAATTCTGGTGAAAAGCAAGGTGTCCTTGTTAGAAATACCCTTCTTGAGAAAAAGATGAAACAGAGTTTCAAGAATGTGTTAGAAAGGGTTAGCTTATTGTTCTAAAATGTGAGAGAGGGCAGGAAAAGCGCGAGAAACGATACAATTATATTAATATATATGTATATATTAATATATATTAATATATATATTAATATATATTAATATATACATATATATTAATATAATTGTATCGTTTCTCGCGCTTTTCCTGCCCTCTCTCACATTTTAGAACAATAAGCTAACCCTTTCTAACACATTCTTGAAACTCTGTTTCATCTTTTTCTCAAGAAGGGTATTTCTAACAAGGACACCTTGCTTTTCACCAGAATTTGAGAGACATGACAACATATCGGACAAACAACCCCCTGGAGCAGCTC
>VYXF01011287.1:991056-1022652 GCA_013397295.1 Polioptila caerulea
TTCTGGCTGTCTCTCTTTGCTGCATCCAGCCCTGTGGAAACAGCTCTATTCCAATTCCACAGCAACATCCCCCTGCACCAGCCCACAGGGATGTCATGGAGAAGGGTAACACTCACAAGGTCTCTATATTTTTTGTGTCAAACAGGAGTGGGGTTTGGAGGTTGGCTGGAGAGCAGAAACAGGAGCCAGGGTGCCCAGGAACTGCAAGCAGCCAAGGCAAACTGCAGCACTGCTTCTCCACACACACTTCCTGAGATCAGCAATTTAAGGGACAGGTTTAAGTCTGTCATATTGCTGCCTGGAATCAAAAGACAACGCTTTCCAAACAGTATTAAGAGTGGTGAGATAAAAAGCAATTCTTTAATGAAAGCTTTCAGGTGCACAAATATGGCTCTGCGCACGTGTGATACAGGATTTCTACAATTTCATGAAATTAATTTATTAGTATATCTAGCAGGTACATCCAATCAGAGACCAGTTGCCCCAGTTACCCATCCTTGGGCCTGCCCCTCTGGAGCTGCTCCAGGGGGTTGTTTGTCCGATATGTTGTCATGTCTCTCAAATTCTGGTGAAAAGCAAGGTGTCCTTGTTAGAAATACCCTTCTTGAGAAAAAGATGAAACAGANTTAGGCATCAATTTCACACAGTGCAAGCCCCACCACACCTACATGTAGACTATACCATGCCTATGCTGCTGGTAGACCCAACCATTAGGTACAACCTTGGAATGTTTTCCATGATGCTGATCCCTAAAAAGGAGGGTGAGTTTGGAGAATCAAGAGGAAAAGCAGCTTCTGCAACGATGTTTATCGTCTTGAACATTTTCACAAGTGTAATGCAATATTATACAGCTAAATATATGGTTTTATTTTAAAAATCCCTCATTAGATGGTCCTTTCTGAAGAAGTTCTACGTGTTTGTGGACCAGAATATTCTGCTGATGAGGAATATTTTTCTCCTGGCAGGAATCCAAGTATCAAAATGTGGGTTTTTGTAGCTGTGGTGAGTAATCTGTCAGCAGGGAAACCATGACAGCCTAGAGGAGGAAGAGAAGAAAAAAAATCTAATCACATTGGAAACAGATACTCCATAAAAATAAATAAGGGGGAAATATTTTCCAGCTCTGAAGCCTTGTGTTAAAAGTTATTATCCTGACGAAACTGGCACACTTAGATTTATTTGCTAGAATTTCTGATGATGAATCAGACAAGAGCTGGAAATCAGTTAGGATGTTCTGTATTGTAGCTGATAGATTTTCTCAGTGTGGACAAAATATATTAATGGACAGCTTAGGAGCAATTCACACAAGCATTTAGATCAAGTGCCGAGGCCTTTTTGGCATGTTGTGGTGTATTCTCAGCTACTCCTAGGAGATGCTGCAGGTACCCAGTGTCATGAGCTGCAGTGCAGAATGTAACCAGTTTGTATTCCATCCCCATCTGTTGGAACTGGGCTGGGGATGGTGTAATCTCCTGATAAGAAACCAGCTGGGGCAGTTTCTTTATCTCTTCCAGGACCCATCCTCCCTCCAGGGAGAGATCTTCTGCCATTGAGTCCCACTGATAAAATTCCATCATCCCACTGGGAAATGCTCCATCCAGGGGGAGAAGCCAAGCATTCCTACTTGGATAAAAACCAGAGATTTGGGGCAGCAAAGCAGTCTTTTTTCTGCTGGATTCCCAGAGGAAGACCAGGCCCATCTATCTCCACTGGACTTTCAGCAGAGGGCTGCACCTTTCTACAGGATCACTGCTCCACCAGAGCCACATCTGCCACTGCAGGAGGGCTGCAGCCACCATTTAATGGCACAGCCACCAACACCCTGACCCACGGGGAGTCAGGTTGGATTCTGACTCTGGCAGTGGGTTTGTTGTTTGTTTGTTTTTTGTAATACTGCATAATTGTTTTATTTTCGTTCTCCTAAATAAAGAACTGTTATTCCTATTCCTGTATCTTTGCCTGAGACCCCCTTAATTCCAAAATTATAATAATTTGGAGGGAGGGGGTTTACATTCTTCATTCCAAGGGAGGCTCCTGCCTTCCTTAGCAGACACCTGCCATTCAAACCAAGACACCCAGACATCACATGGGCTGGCTTGTGGATTTCAGCAGTTTCCATTAGCATCAGTGAGAGCCATGTTAGAATATGAACTCTGAAATTTATCCCAGTTTGGCTAGACTTTCTGTAGTGAAACATGGAAAACCCCCACTGAAGTTAAGTGTGCCATCTACCCCTCCTGCCCTGCCTGCCCAGCCCTGGGCACAGCTGTGAAATGGGACTGATGGCACTGACAGCTAAATAAAATGTGGTGCTGCAGCAGCTCTGCTGTCCCTGTGCCCACAACAAACCCCACACTTGCTTGGCCTTGACAAGGTTTTACCTGGTTCATGCTGCTGTGATTCCACAGCATGGGCTGCCTGCACACTGTTATTTTGGCCCAGCACTGGATTGCTGAGGGTTTTCCAGGGGCTGTGATCTTGCTGCCTGCCCGTCCTTTCCCCTCATCACTGCCCAGTGTGACAGGTCAGCCCAGGCACACAGAAGTGGCTGAATTACAGCTGTGCAGCCCCTCAGTGCTGCCCATTCCACTCAGCCCTGCTTGGATCTACAGCTGAGCAAATAATCTCTTCTTCAGTTTGCCCTCTGCGCTGAAAGTGGTACAAAATACTATATAAACAAGACCCATACATTCCTTATTTTTATAGGTTGATAAAATAAAAAGATGACATTCCCCTTCCCCCCACCCCCAGTGCCCCCCAAAAATGTGCATCTGGAAGGCAAAGTAAAGGACTTTTTTTTTTTTTTTTNTATTTTTATAGGTTGATAAAATAAAAAGATTACATTCTCCTTCCTCCCCCCAGTGCCCCCCAAAAATGTGCAGCTGGAATGCAAAATAAAGGACTTCTTTTCTTTCTTTTTTTTTTTAATAATATCTAGGTCATTTAGAAACATTGCAAAATGAAACAAAAAAATCCGAGCATTTTGTTGATTTTTAAGGACAAAACTATGAATTTAACATGAATTTGTTAGCAATTTTGACTGTGTCCAATGTCTGAGGTTTTAGCAAACATAACACTCAACCCCCTATTTATTCATTTGGAGCACATCTAGACGTCATCTCAGAATTATGACAATGCCATCTCTGTTTTTCTTTTCACCTCTGAAAGTTTTCACTAGCTTTTGTCAACTTGGTGGATGTAAAACCAAAAATAAATAGTAGGCTACTGAGATCTGGCAGTAATTTTCTGAAATTCTAGGAATGCTGAGAGGGGAGTTATGGTTTATGTTAAATGCCAAGTGTCCTCTTATGGTCCCCATGGATCACAGAGTGTTTGTTACCCACACCACAACTTTTCAGGATCTTTCAAATCTTTGCTCTTCCAGCATTTTCTCAGGGAAAGTTCCCATTGGTGTGTGCAGCAGCTTTTCCTAAGAGCAAATAACTGGTTTTAAGTGTTTGAGAAACTGTGTTTTCAGAGACCAGACCCTGGGACCTCAGCACTTAACATGTTTTAATTGAGAAGTTGAGTTAATCATTAGAGTAAATCCAGTGATTTAATTATTAAAAAATATGACAGTTTATATTGTAGATTTCACTTAGTGATAAAACCTGGGTCAAGCAACAGCAGATTATCACCAAAATAGATCACATTTGTGCCCAGAAGTGTTTGTGCTACAATGTTGTCTATAGACAAAATTGTGATGTGCTCTGGGGTAAATTTGAAACATATGTTTTAACATTCACTCTTTATCGTGGAACCAGGTTGAATTCAAGCCTGTTATGTAAGGCAGAACAGAACTGACCCTACCCTCCAAATACTGTTATTGTCTTTTTTTTTTTTTTTCCTTACCATACTTGTCCATTTTCTGTTTTCAGCCTCCTGGAAAACCAATGACCGCGGAGAATAAAATACTTCATCATCAACTTCTTCAGGTTTTCTGGGTAAACAATGTAAAAAAGTCCAGTTGGGAGCAGCAGCTTTTGCAGTCTGTAGAGTAAAAAGCAAATAAAATAAAGACATATGTGAGGACATTAGTAAAACCCTTAACTAGTAAAAAGGTTGACAAATTTTATATTAACTCCCACTCTGGTTACTTGGATGATGAACTCAGAAGAATTCCACAGACTTCAAAAGAATTCCTCATCTGTGAACAAGATGGGAATATCTCCATGCAAGACTCTAAGAGTCCAATGCTGACTTCACAAAAGTCAAAAAGTCACTCCAATTTCTCTTTAGAAGAGAGACTTTAGAAGGGAAGTTGCACATGTTCTGGAGCTGGATCTCATTGGGAAGCTCTGAAAGAGGCCAAGCCACGTGGAGTGCATGACATAACTCAAACTTTGTTATCTCTGTGAGTTTTTTAAGCTGGAGGAACGTTTGCATGTGGGTTTTCCATGGCCCCACTCAAAACTCCCCCAAACTCATGCTTCGTTGATGTTGATTCTTATAAATGTAAACTGTAAAGATGTGAACAAACCCCAAAATCTCAGTTTTTACCTTCATTGTAATCTGATAACCTTGAAAGGCCTTTAGTCTTTCTTTCTTCTCCTCTTCTTGTCCCATGCTTATCCATGTGTCTGTAACTAAGACATTGGCACTGTCTGCAGCTTCCAGAGGGTCTGTTGTGAGAAGTAACTTGGTACCATACTAATGTGAATAAAATAAATACCATCACTAAGACAAGGTACTTCAACTACATTTATAATAAAAGCAATCTCTATTCAAACTATTCTACTAGGCTATTTCTTAGGCTCCTACCTCTTTGGAGTTTTGCTCTGCTATTTTAATTATCCTGAGGTCTGGTTCAAAGCCCTGAAAAAATAGATGATAGGTAAGACATCGTGGAACATGTGTAAGATCTTCACTAATCAATAAGAATGGTTAGAAAAATACTTATTGAACCATTGGCCATGGAAGAAGAATATATTTCCAAATTGTAAAATTTGAGAAAATTATGTTGATTTTATTGAAAGTTTATTTTGGAGATAAAGGGGCGGAAAGTGTTCTAAAAACATAAGAAAAATGTATTTTGACAGTTACAGAAATAAATGCGTATACACCTTTTTTTTTTTTCCCTAAACTGATTTTAAAAAAATATTTTATATTGTATTACAATGCAACATTCTAAAATACTGCACCACCAATTTAAACAAAATGAGATGTAACACTTCCACCCATCTAAAAGAGGCTCAATTTTTTTTTGATGGGGAAAATGCATTGCATGACTTTGTAAGGCTTTATCAAACGGAACTGTGATCCTCCATGATTTCTACTCTCTTCTAAATGTATTCCCATTTCTGATGTTGGACGCAGTAGAATCACTCCTGCTTTGCACCCAAATAACTGGATCGGGATTTTGTACTTGGTTCTGAAAACAGGCACTCAGGATAGATGCAGGCACCCCCAGCTGGGGCCCTTGACCAATGTCTGAGTATTTGAGACCAGCCTGGGTGGGGTTTGCCCCCCTTTCTCCACCGACCAGAGCACACCCCCCGGGCCTGGCCCTCCCTACCCTGGGAGTGGCAATCCGCAGGTGCATCCCCAGCTTTGCGGCGCTCGTCAGGAAGGACTGCAGGACGTTGTTGCCATCCCCGATCCAGGCAATGGTGAGCCCCTTCAGCCCTCCAAAGTGCTCCTGCCAAAGCAATCACAAGCTCTGGGGTTACGTTCCAGAGGAGCTGGGCAGGCTGATGGACAAGAGGGAATGATCAGGTGGGTCTGTGCAAAGGCAGCTGGCTGCCCTCAATTGCTACCTGCATGGACCACACCTGGAATTGCTGCTCCTACAGGATGGCCATGGAGGGAAAGCCCCCGTGTCTTACAAGAAGGCCCAAGTGCTGCTGCTTCCCCTGGAGAAGGACACATTGGCACATGTGCCACGTGGTGAGGCTCAGGCTGAGAGATTCAGCACCAGACACAAAGTGATTTTAGCATCACTGGTATATGGCTCTTCTTTGGGCCTCAGAAACACCAGTGAATGTTAGAAACTTTTAATTTAGAGACAGATCTAGTGCTTGGAACAGAACTCCTTCCCTGTTTCCCCCAAATTGTGAAAATATCCCTATTGAGGTTTGCTCTGTCTTGGTTGCCTCTACACACTGTTCCTTGTGGCCATGGCAGTGGCCACATCCTGGGAGTGCATCTTCACCCTCAGCTGCACAGGACAGCAAAGAGCAGCTCTCTGAAAGCAGCTGTGCCACTCATGGCCTGCAGCATTTGTTCTCCATTGTTCAGCCAAAGAGAACAGGGTTTTTTTTTAAAAATGTGGATTACCCGAACTTGAAACAGCATTACAGAGTTAACTGTGGCTTTGCCTGATGGCACTTACAGCCTGGCCATGTGCAGTTACTCTCTCCCTCCACCCCAGCAGATAAGGCCTAAGGAGGAACAAGAGTAAGAGGGGTTACATATTTTCAGAGCAGGACAATTTGAGGCTCCTTAATGAGCCTTGTTTTAAACATGCATGTGTGTAGGCACTTAAACTGCAACCAAAATTTTTACAAAGAGGCAACAAATTCTCCTGTAAGCCTGCTCTGTAAAACTCTACCTCATGACTTGAAATGATTTCTGGAGAGCCTTTTATTCTTAGTTCAATTCTGGGCCATGCTGCAATTGCATTGTAGTAGCTGGAAGCCAGACAGTGTTTCAGCACTTTGTGTGACATGCTTCAATGCTTGTCAGGGAGGATAAGCATCCACATTGTACTAAGTGGCAACTTTGTAGGCAGTTGCAGAAAAGATGCCAAAAGACTGAACAGGAAAAGGGCTGGGACTATCCCCTTCTCTCCTGGCAGCAGCTTCTCCTAAATAAATAGTTTGTGAAGTTGTTCCAGAACATAGTTATTAGTGACAACAATTTTGAGTAAAAAATAGCAGTACTTGAAATATTGAATGATATTAAAGTTCTGTAAACATCTAAATCTGATAGGGTCCTTGACTGTTCAGGTTTAAGGGCTAAATCTTTGGTATTGCAAAAATACTGCTTTTTTGGCCAAAGTTTGTTAAGAGCAGGCTCATTGGCAGAGGTTGGATGCAAGGGCATTTACAGGAGAACAAATCAGAACTTTGTGGGCATGGAAGTTATTTCAGTATAACCATTCTGCAGGTCTCCAAGGATCTTTCAAAGTCCTTCCACATCTCTTAGCAATGGTGCTCCTAGAAGAAGGCCAAACTGAAGCATTTATTTAAGGTGTTGTTTCCATTTAGTGCTTAGTGATAGCTGAGACCAGAACCCACAGCCAGAAGCAAGTGAGACAGTCCTGAGTTCTTTTCATTTCACTGTTTAAAAATAGACATCTCAACCTTAATACTCAAAGCATTGACTAGAGTCACAAATACACTGCTATGTTAAAGAACTTCACCTTATTGCTGGCTGCTACTCTGCATTAAAAGAAGCACAGTGCTTACTAAGTGCCTTCCTCTGTTTTCCCAAGCTACTAGCTGTTACAGATAAAATATGGAGTACTGGACATATCTGTATAATGATCCCTGATATGCACTGCAAATTGCAAACCACATCTGTAGTGACTACTGTACTGAGTGGACATAGCTGAACTGATTTTAATGAAGATGTTTTGCTAATGGAAGGAGTCAGAGCAAGGCAGAATCAAGCTGTGTGTGTGCTAGAGGAGCCTGTTTTGTATCCTGTGCCAGGTTTTATGTTGCCACTAGTGCACTGCTGCTGCAACCCAAACCTCTTAATCTAAAGCCAGATCACTGTGACTGTACTGCTCATAAGCAAACACACAGCCTCAGCTTGCAGCAAAGATGAGGTGACTCTGTTGGTCAGAACCAGAAAGCTTGGAGGTAATACAAAAACTGCAGTAAATGAGACACACTTCCCCTCCTGCCCACTCCCTCATTTACAGTATGTGCTTATGCAATCACACAGGTGAAATCCTGCTAAAAGTGTTGTGCTGTGATAGTAACACTCTAAATTAAATGAGAGCCTTTACAATACTTACTGATCACCAGAACCTCTGAAGATATTTCCCCTTTGCATCCCTCCCCAGTTTTTACAAATTACGTTATATTGATGTGGGCTTTACTCCTGCATGGGTGTTCTGCAGTTTCACTCTACATTTGGAACATGATTCGTAGTAAAGCCACACAAAAAAAAACATATTTAGAAAGTCTAGAGCCCTTCTCCCTTATGGACCCTCTTTGGCAAACTAGTAATTGTTGCTGTAATGCCATAACATTTGCCTGTGTTATTCTCATGAAAAATCACAGCTAAATAAGTAATACCAATTTTACATTCAATTTTCTCACCCTCATGTTGCTTTTACAGTGTTTCATTTTGTTCTTATCCATGGCTGCAGTGAATCAGGGTAGGCAACCCTGGGAAAAAATAAGTCTGCTCAGTGATCTGACCCTGCTGTATGTGTGGAGAAGACTGGGTTAACTAATTAGGGACATTTGTGTCTGCCTCTGCCTGGACTTGCTTCCAGCGAGACTGAAACTCTGACACCATTATAGATTAATTCTGAAATGTTTGACCACAACTGTCATAACAGCCCTCAATTAAAACGAGCTTTTGAATAATGAATCAATAATCTGTCAAATTTTAAAATGGAATGCCAGGGACTAATCAAAGCTTTAGCCCTTTGGGAGACAGTGCAATCCAGTAAATGAGAAACTGGGCAAACCTGGATCTTCTGGCCCTTAAACTGGGCTTAAGGCAGATGCTAGGCCAGTTATCATTCTTACTCCCATGCTGGTTTTTGTCATGGTTATTGATACAGTAAATTTTAGAGGGTCAGGACAGATCTTAGTTGGGACTTCTAATTGTTAGAATAAACGAATATGATGATGGTTATGAATTTGACAATTGTAATAATTTGAGGTCTTAAGGTCACACAACAAGGAGAATTTGAGAATATATTGCATCCCTTTTCAAGCTGGGCAACATTATTTGTTATGCTGTTTAAAAAGAAATCACTGATGTATTTCTTATGCCAACCGTTGCATTCTGAAAAAGAAAATTCCCCCCAGACCAGTGACATAAAAAGCTAGTGGCATATGGATCCACTCTAATTACCAGTCTGGCCATCCTGCAGTCAGCTACAAGTGAGCTGATTTGGCCAGTGACATTAATATCAATTGAATCAATGTCAATACCCAGGCTGTCTCTGGAATACAAATTGTGTGATGCTGCCCTCCAGCCATGCAGAGCAGAGCAGAGCAGAGGCTGAGCTGCAGCTCCTGCCCAGGACACCGAGAGGCACTTGTGCTACAGCACAAGCAGGGCAGTAAAGGGGCTCAGGGTATGCTCACAAACTCACAGTCTTTCAATGCCAAAACCTCAAATCCCCAAAATCGTGTTCTTTACACGTTTGCAACCATTTTGAGTGGGTTATAACTCAAGCACACTCAATTGAACACAACCTTTTAGAAAGAAGGTAATGCATATATATGCTAAGAAAAACGTTTTTCTTGGCATAATAGAGGGCATTAACCCTGAGCACATTATTAAAGGACAGAGTCAGCTTAGACTTCAAACATGTCAAACATATGAGGGGATCCAGGGTGCTCAGGAAGAAGGCACTGGGCAGGAGGATGCTGAACCTGAGATATCTCACCACAATATACATAACAGGAGCACAATGCATGATCTGAAAAGAACACCCTGAACATTTCCAGGATGAGAACTTGCCCTGAATACAGAATGAGAATTGACAGCCCTGAAAATAAACCAGCTGCATTGTTTGGGCAATGCAATGGACTATACTAAACAATACTAAAATGCACCTGTGAAAAGGGAATCAGAAGCTATAAGCAAGAAAACATTTTTTCAAAACAAACCATGCAATTATGTAGTTTCAGACCAAAGAGAAAGTACTTGAGGAGGGTTCAAGGAGGTGCATGACAAAATTAATAGGCTATAGAAAATGGAAGAAGAAAAATGTGCTAAGCAGGAAGAGGGCCAGAGTGCATGTAGAGCTCCACTGGAAAACAGAAGAAAAAAAAAAAAAAAGGAAAAGAAAAAAAGGTATGTACATTTTGGGTATGTACTGACAGCAGGGAGGAACAGATCCAGGCAGGAAAATATTTATGGGGATAGGGAAGACACATTTTTTAAAGAAATAAGCTGCACAAAATCTGTAGTTACATTTAAATGTGAGGCTAGCAGTCTGTGCCACTGTTGTAGTTTGCATATATATATAAATCAAATAAATTGCCTTTGCATTGCACAGAAACAGTCTAAATGTTATATATGGACTTTCAACTCATTTAAAGAATCAGTGGTACCATTCCACAACCCTGTATTAATCTTCTTGCAGGCAGTACTTGGATGACATCTTGCTGAAAATCCCACCCGAGCTCCACTGGGGTAAGTAGCAACTAGACCCTGCAACTCACACCTCTTCCAGAGTTAATCTCACTTCTGTGGCCTGGTAAAGATCATTATATGATTAAAATGTTGTTTTATTACATTCCACTCCACTCTTCTCCAACCCACTGTACAGTGCAAAGAGAAAAAAAAGGGAGCAGGGGAACAGGTCAGAAAGGGAGAGTTTAGGCAGTGCCATCACCCCCAGGGAGCTGCTGAGAGCTCTCCCCTGCCTGCCCCCCTCTCCTGGATATGAAAGCAGGAATGGAAAGTGAGTCAGCAGCCAGCAGTGCAGCATGCCCTTGGCATAGCAGGGTGGCCACCCAGCTGCCCTATAAAGATCTCCTGACAAATTTTGGCCTAAGGAACATGCTGGAAAGAGTCAGAGAGAGATGGGCAGATGGAGGAAATGATGCTCTGCTTATTGGGCTGTGGGAAGGTGCTGCAAATTTTAATAAAACTTCCATGCCTGTCTAAAAGCTGAGCCATTCCTTGTGATCTCTGTAAGTGCTCTCTTTGTCACGACACCTCTCCATGTCAAATACATCTTTTGTTTGAGCACCAACTGCTGTGGACCTGTCTCTTCTTCCCCAAAGACATCCTCCCTGATTTTGGTGCAGTGAGGACACCCCCAGCTGTTGGGGCTGCCCTTGGCATTCAAACCAGGGAAGAGGGCAGCTGTGGGCTCGTGGGCCCTTGGTATTCCAACCAGGGAAGAGGGCAGCTGTGGGCTCGTGGGCACCCGGAGCTTCTACCACGGCTGCCCTACACGAGGATGCAATGGAGGAGGAGCAGAGGGCCATCAACAGGGCATGTTCTCATCCTGCTGTTCCCCATGGGCCTCCCCCCAAGATCAGTGGAGAGGGAGATGCACCTCCAGAAAGTGACTGAGGTGCTCACTGGCCTCTCTTCTCTAAGTGGAGGTGGAGCAGAGGGCAGCAGCCCCGGGAGCCTGAGTGCTGGAGACAGTGGCCCAGATAAAAACGGGTTTAGGGGCAGAGATATCTGTGGCTGTGTGGGCTGTGAGTCACAGGTGGTTCCTGTGAAGAATGTTACTCACAGGTGATAAAATGCTAATTAATAAGGTGTTTGCAAGACAGAACACCCTACCAAACACAACCAGAAGATTCTCCTGACTTATATTTGCACACAGTGTTTACAACTAAATGATGACATTCTCATTGCAGCTTATTGTCTCATGCAATTTGAACATTGAGGCTGGCTCAATGTGATCTCACAAATCTCCCTTATCCTGAGGTCTGTAACCATTTTAGTCTCAAGTTCATCTTTTTTTGCTGGTCTCATCACTGTGAATACAAAAAAATTCCCAAAAAAAAGCTTTAAAAAAGTGATTTTCACCAAACACATGAGTCTTTCAGTATTTAAGGTTTAAAGCATGAATAATTTAATAGCACTCTCCCTAGATCTTTCCCACACACTGAATGTCCCATAGCTAAGTCCCCAACAGCAGAGAAACATAGCTGCATGAATCAGCAAGTTATTCTGCCCTACTGTTTTCCAGCAGTGTGGGTTTTTTTTTCATTCAGAAAGTAAACAAGGTCAGAGGAGTCCATCACAGTTATGAACCAGACCTGCAGTATAACAACATTTTCTATAAGCCAGATCCTCAACTGATTGTAAAAACACAAAGTCCTTCTGTTCACAGATAAACATCTGGTATTCTGTGAGTAAAATGTTATCCTGCTGTCAGATCCACTATTACATCAGGTAAAAATAAAAATTATGATCTCTTTTAACTGTTCTTTGATGTGAGCAAAGTTTAAACTGGTTAAAGAGCCTGAACACTAAGTGTTTGTACTGGTAACATTAACTGGCTTTCCAAAACAAATTTGTTCAACCAATGTCCTAATATATAAATAGTGATTCTTTTTAAGTCATCCATAGAGTACGGAGGAATCAAGAGCAATCTACCGAGTGTTTCAAAGTCAGTGGAAAAACTTCTGGTGGCTTTGCCTGAGCCAGATTCTCATCTTTGTCTGCATATGTACAGCCCTCTGTACATTCTTTGAATTGCAGACTAATTCCAATGAAGTGCTTAATTTTATGCTTAACTTCAGTCCCACTACAGCTGATAGGACTACGTAATTGTTTTAAATTAAACAGGTCCTTAATTATATTGCTGGATGAAGATCTCTCCAACGAGTGCCATGTAATTACTGCTTCGAAAAACCTAAGGATAAAGGGTTTTGAAGCTGACTTCCCCAAACACTAAGAATTAGCAAAAAAAAAAAATTGTTTATATTTTTACCTGAAGAGTTAGGTAATCAGCCAAAATCTGGAGAGGATGGTATAAATCAGACAATCCATTGATTATTGGGATCGTGGCTTCTTTTGCCATTATGTCCAGGTCGTTGTGGTTATAAACTCGAGCCAAGATTGCATTTGTCATGCTGGACAGCACCCTAGAGATGGCAGAAAATACTCAAGTCAAACATAATAAATATACCTCTATTGCACTCTTCACCATGCAACACATAAATATTAATGAGAAATGGTAATGAATCAATATTTTTCAGCTATCTGAATAATTTATCGTGCCTGCAGAACAGACTCAAATGTAATCATTTAACAAGCTGCTAATAAGTAAGAAGTTTCACTTCCTAATACAACTATGGTAAGCAAATGAAAACTGCTGCTCTATTTTATATTATTTTCTCTCTGGCATTTCATTGTAGATGGAACATCGATACATGTTAAGCTCTCTGAGCTAAGATAAGAGATTCTGTGATACTGTAGCATTTGAAGAATCTGATAACCTCAGAAGAGATAAGGCATACGATTTTTTTTCAGTCTTTTAGCAAAGAACAAATGCAGCATTGGCTGACTCTGTATGACAAATGCAGCATTGTAGACTCTGTATGGCAGCCTGACTTTGTGAGGGTCAGCAATACAGATCTGTCCTAGATTACCACAATTGTTTACTGATCTTAATAAACACAGAAACAGAACAGGCTGGGGTTGTTGGCCCTTTTTTCTGCCTACACACCTGTGTAGTGACTCACGTGGTATCAGCATTCAGGTAATGCCCAAATTTCAAACTCAGTACAAGGGAAGGGGTGGCAGGAGCCCTTGTACTACTCTGGCATTAACCTCATTTGCTGAAGTGTGAAAGACACAGAGATTAACATAGTGGATTAGCATAGTGTACTCTGAATTTTTTAGATAAATTAAATATGGATTGAAGCTCTTAATTTCTCTGCATTTCTGTGTTTTAATCAGGCCCTGAAGCGTGACTTTGAAGTAGCATTTTGTGTGTTTTCATGTTATCTGAAATTGGACCTTAAAACAAAACAAGGGATGACTGAATGAGAAATATGTGGAAAAATCCTTGCAATATCTGCCTTCCTGAACAAATTCTTGCATCTCCTGACAAATTCTTGCATCTCCTCTTGTGGAAACAAGGCTGTTAAAACTATCATCAGCAAGGTCTCCTGATGAAGTCAGTAACAAGTATTTTCTACTGACACCAGACATTCTTCACACAAGCAAGGCTCTTAAAAAATGTTACAAGATTGCCTGTAGAGCTCTCTCTGCAGAAAAGACTGTCAATAGCAGCTACAAATGAAAAGGAGGAACTGAACAAGGTATTTACTGATTACAAAGTACTGGAACAGTTGCTGTCGGTGCCATTATTTCTTCTTAGCTCACCAGTTCCTTTCTCTGGGGGAAACCTGTTTTGTTCTGAACTGGTCATCAGGGATGTGCTGCGTGGTTCCTTTTGTTATCCATCTTACTGGTGGATACCCTAAACAAGACACAGCCAGTCCCCACCAGTCAAGGGAAAGGAGCAATCACACTGGGAAACTGCTCATTTTTCTTATAGCTTTTTTTCCCTTTAGGATGTCAGGAAAGCTGAGTTCTATTTGACACAGCTGATCAAGAAATTAAAGAAGATGGTTCCTCCATAGGTTATGCCATTAGGGGAAAATCAGTCATAATCACCAACTAGTGAAAACTGCTGGGCTTTCATCTTTAGTCTGTTGAAAGCAGGTATCAGACTTATTAGGCACCTACCAGCAGGACATCAGGCAGCCCTTCTGCCAGCATTTCTAGATGTCATATTTTACAGCAGGAAAATCAGCTGTAAACTGGCTTTATTCTTTCTGAAATCAAAATAAAATTAAACTTGGGAGAAAAACCACAAGCAAATAACGTTTACCTGGAGGTCTCTGATTACAGGGGAGTGATTAAGTCTCCAGTAATTGAATCAGTTTAAAGGAAACCATATAAGGCTAGAATTGCATAGGAAAAAAGAGGTTCTGAATATGTAAGAGTCTTATCAAAGGTGAAGTTTTGGAAGCTGAGGGGCTGTAAGCACAGGTTCATCAGGTGACTACATTTAAGGTTCTTATTTTATCAACTGCTAGGTCTTTCTCTCTTCTAATTCTTTTCCAAAACTGAGAGACTGTGAACTTCAAAATCCCAAAACCTGAAAATACATTATATTGGAACACTGAGTACATTGGAATGCTGCTTATCTCTCTTTTTGAAGCAATTTTTTATTTCTACAGAGAAAATCTGTTGGTTTTTTTTTTTTTTTCCCGCAACTGTATCCTCTGAGGAAACCAAAATGAAACACAGAGTGTGCCTTTTTGGTATGGCAGACCTCTGAATTTGAAAATTGAGCACTTGCATAAATTTTGTATGGAATACTGCTATGCAAGTAGTTTTGCTTTTGTTTTGAAAGTTTATATTCATTCTAAAGCTTTAAACTTCTGATGAGATTGCTTCCCTTTCATTCGTAGTCTCACAGGGACAGACAGTGGATGTGTTCTCAGCAAAGTAAACCCATTCCCCATAAATGCAGAGATTAATGCCCTAATAATTCCAGTGGACTGGTAAAATCACCCAATGAGTTCTTCAGGGCTGCCACTGAACCTGATGGCCACAGAGCTTTAGTGATGCCCAGTGGAACTGCTCTACAGTGGGAAATACAGTACTTATATTTCATTTCAGGTGATTTATCAGACATGTTAAACAGCTCTGAAAGGCTTAGAGCTCCTTAATGGGCGGTAACTTTTTGCCACTGTGTCAGCGTAAATGTAAATGTCTTGTGAAGCATGGAGGAACTGATTTATGAGCAGGTAATAAGTCACTAAAAGTATGTTCAAAGCAGCAATGCTTTCAACCCTTACCTGCAGCAGTTCTAATAAAATCTGTGACTTTTATGGATCTGCACCCCTTTCACTTTAAGTCTCAATCTCAAGTACTTCAAAGGCCTTCAGAGCCCCAGACACATGGCTGTAAATATTTGAAATACCCTCTGGGTCTACTACAGGCATTCTTTTTTTTGTTCTTCCATTAACTGAATGAGGTTGGGATGTCATCTTTCATTCACAAGAAGCACCAAGGAATTAACACTCCAGTTGTTCTTTTGGGTAAACTGCTCAGCCTTGATTATGCAGTCAGTAGTATTTCTGCAGATGAGAGCAGGAGTGGAGCAGAGCAGGTGGAACTCTGTAAGGATTTGGGAAAAGCCCCTCTCCACTGTAGCAGGTGAGAGCTGTGACTCAGCAGAGGAGCAAAATCCCCAGGTAAGGGTCATAAACAGGGACTTGTCCTGGAAGAGCAGAGAAAAGGGCACTGGAGGTTTGCTTGGGAACTTTATTCACAGAGTGGGGGTGCCTTCAGAATGGCTGGAAGATTTGCTTGATTCTATTTATTGTCTTGTTTCTTGTAGTTTATTGTCTGCCTTTTTTGCTTGTGCAAACAAAGGTCATTCAGGACACTGTAAACAAAAGATTTACTGTCCCTTTATTGTCACATTTGGAAAGAAGAAGAAAGGAAAACTGGCCTATATTAAGCATATCTGGTTTTGTGTCTGATTTGCTGTAGGGTTGGCATCTAAATGGCAGAGAGGCTCCAGGTGACAGTCCTGCACAGCTGGTGGGACAGTGCTTGTAGAGATTATTGCAGGGAAGCTCTTTGGAAGGGCCCTGATTCATCCTTCCCCTTCCTGAAGGTTTGGCTGCTGGGGTTTACAGCAGCAGTGCAGATGAGGGCTGTAAGGTGATCAGAGGGAGGGAGCACCTCACCTACAAGGAAAGGCTGAGAGAACTGGACATTATTCAGCTTGGAAAAGAGAAGGCTCCAGACTGACCTAATTGCAGTGTTCCAATACCTGAACAGAGCATACACAAAAGATGGAGAGGGACTATTTACAAGAGCCTAGAGTGACAGGACAAGGAGAAATGGTTTCAAAATGACCAAGAGTAGGTTTAGATTGGATATTAGGAAAAGATTCTTTACTATGAGAGTGGTGGGGCACTGGCACAGGTTGCCCAGAGAAGTTGTTCAGCTTCCATCCCTGGAAGTGTTCAAGGCCAGGTTGGATGGGGCTCTGAGTAACCTGGTCTAGGGAAAAGTATCCCTGTCCATGGCAGGGGGGTTGGAACCAGATGATCTTTAAGGTCTCCTCCAAACCAAAACATTTTATGATTCTATTGTTGCAGCTCACTTTGATTCTGGCAGACTTATGTATCTAGCAGAGAGTGAGAATGAAGTACTTTGAAATATCAAGGGACTGAGATTTTTACTACTATCAACACCCATATGTTTTCCATTTCAGTAGTAAAAAAACAAGGAAGGAATATTTTAAATGTTCAAATGTTTGATCTTTTTTTCTTAAGTTTTCATTGGATTTCATCATAGAGAACAGCAACACAGTTCTCAAACAGTCTCTCCCACCGACTGAGAACTGTGGTATTCAGCTGAGGCAATGGAACTCATCTGCCTGATTGCACATTTTGAATTGAGCCTGATGAGCTTGACACTGCATATCTTTCAGCAGAACAAAGGACCACTCAGACACTGCTAACCTTCCAACAGCTGGGCCTGACTGAATCAACCTCAGGCTGCAAAAGGGCTGCCTAGAAAGCAGGGAGGATGAAGGCTGGATGGAGCTTTAATAGCTGGAGTGCTGTGGGGAACAGCAGGAGCACCTGCAAAACATGACCTCATGTTCTGCAACATCAGAGGCAGCCACTGAGTCCACTGTGGGAGAACTGCGAGCTCAGGTGCTCCCTGCCACAGCCAGGGAGAGGCTGCTGCCATCCCTGCGTGCATGTGGGGCTGGGCAGGGCTGAGACCTTCCAGGGAGGACGGTGAGAGGAGGGAGCTGTAGCCCAGCCTCCACAGCAGCCCTGACAGTGGGTACAGCTGGGAAGGAGGGTGCAGGAAATCTGAAACTGCCTACAAAGTGTTGGTCCGGTTTAGTGCTGCTGAAATAGGGGATCAGAAAGGCCCTCAGTGCCACCCTGTCACTGCAGGGATGCTACTACAGCAGGCTAGGACACCCCAGCAGCTGGCCTAACTAACAGAAATGATGTCTTTGCTCTTTGAATTTGCTCCGAGGGCAGCAGAACCAGAAGGTTTGAGTCTTGTTAAAATGTATGTGCTGTCATCAGTGGAATTACATGACTACTGTGGTTCATAAAATTGTTCCATTTGTAAATGTAACCCTAATTACACTCTATATGACAAAACAATTCTCAATGTGGGAAGTGTAGGATAGCTTGAGAGGATGGAATAAAAGAGCTACAGATTCTGTGAGCTAATCTGTAAATATTTAAGAAATTTGGACTACCTTCTGACATTTTCCAAAAAGAAAATATCAGCTTCCAAAATTCTGTGAGACAGGTGTCATCCCAATCAATTACCAAAGGCAGTGATCAATCAAGTGACATTTTACCAACCTTGCTGTATCTGTGAGACTCTCATTAATGCCCAGATGTATATCTTGTGTTGTAAGGAAGGAAGGATGTCCTCCAAGGAGAGCAAATCCTACAGGATTTGGAATTTGGAAAAATTAAAAAAAAAAAAAAAGAGAGAAATTAAACACCAGCACCTCATATTTACAACCAAGATTCAAAATCTTCTTGATATAAAATACATTTACAAAATTAAAGTAGAACTCAGCAGGACATCCAAATGTTAAAATTATTAGCATTCGACACATAAAATTTCAAATAAATGTGCTTTGGAGTAAACCCACTCAAATGCATGCCTTAGTGAAATCCTCAGCCATGAGTGATCTGTGATCTCAGGAACAGTCACTACAGCTCCAAGGCTCCACATTGCCACAAGCATCACTGTTGCTCCCTGTTAAGAGCCAGGTAATCCATTCATCATGCTGCATTTTTATTTCATGGGACTTTGTATCCTAGAAGGGCCATCCAAGTCACCTGATGTCCTTCCACACCCTTGCAAGGATCAACGTTGTCTGTCATGCGAAGTCACTCAGACACAAAACCCTAAGACTCCCCAACACTGTGACAAACTTGAATTTGGTCTCAAAAATTACAATGTGAGAGAGAGGAAAGGAAAGGTCTCAGGCCCTGCCAGCATCCCTCTACCCTTGCAACAATTAGGAATTTGCAAGGAGGTCTAAAGGACTGGATGGATTAGGTATGAAGAGCAAAATCCATTCTTGAGCAGGAAACCATGGAAAGACTTGAGCATCATTCAAGAATATAAAACACTTTGGGGAACCTCAGAGGTTTCTGAACAGTGTTTTGGATGAAGACAAATTACATTAAGGGCAGCTCTCAGGTTCTCTTCTGCTTTATTTTAATTGCACCACCTGTAGAAAGTTATCACAAGCAACCATCCGGCACAGACAGGGAAGAAAACATCTTCTTTTCACCAACATCTGAGTGTCTCTGCCTTTGCCTGGTTTAAGTCTGAAGCCTCTTTTTACTGAACCTGAGTGTAAAGACCCTCATGGCCACACTTTGGGAGGATGTGGCCTGATGGGGCTGTTTTATGAACTGTCACAGATGGTTTAACATCAGCCTAGCACGGGACACAGGGTCCCACAGCTGGGGATGTACAAAGTGTAGGATGGGAACTGGGCTCTACGTGGCCCTGTAAGGCATTTTCTGTGTGATAAGAACAAATCTCTTCCAGTACAGGACTTTTCTGCAGGCAGATCCTACCCTGTCACTAGCATTTCTTATGGAGGAAATTTCCAGGGAATCTTAGTATGGATGAACCAGCCTTGTTGAGACAACATTGTGGGGGTGTGAGTCTTTTATTGTGACAAAAATTCAGAAAGAATAGCTATTCTTTTATATATTTATATTTATGTAATATATAATATTATTATATATTACATATATATTATAATATATAATATATAAATATATGTATTATATATATTTATATTTCTATTGCCAGGAAGAGAAAGGCTGCATACAGCACAGAAGAGTAGAAACCCCCACTTTGTTTACCAAACTGTGATGTCTTGGAGATGCTGATGAATTTCATGCTGTTAGAAAAAAAAATTATAAAAGAGAAAGAAAAAGGTGGATAAGGAAGAAAAAACTAGAAGGAAAGGTCAAAAGCTGCTCAGGCTGGCTGTACCCATTAGATGGCACTGCTGACAGATTCAGCACTGCAGCTTCAGCACAGTGGTTGTACAGGTCTGCCATAGATTAAAAATTTCATCCCACAGCTACTCTTTTAAAGATGATTAAACCAGGACTGAACACTGAAACCTTTCCCAGATAAAACCAGCAGGTACAGGCAGCAGGTCTGGGCCCCACAACTGGGGCAACCCTTATTAACTTCCATCTCCTGCTGGCAGGAGGGTTGAGGTGAGGTCTTCTGCTTTGCATAAGTCCAGCCAACCTCAAGAGTTTAAAATACAGTAGATAAAAACAATACAGCAAATCATTGTCTTTGGACTGTCTCAATTTCCTTAAATGTCAGATTAAAAGTACAGATGTGCCAGGTGCCACCTGAAGGGCAAATTTCTGCTCCCTCTAGACAATGTGCACTCATTTTATTGAATGGGCCCTTTTTAATTGCTTATTGTTTTCATGAAGGATTGTTCCAACTCTCAACAATATTGCAAGCCACACAGAGCAAACTTTTAAGAATGAAGCACCATTTATTCTAGTATTACATTTTTCATCTCCCTGCTGCAGTTCAGAAGCAAACATTTTATTTACAGGAAAATGTCTGCAAACTACACATTACAGCCTGTTTATTCAGCACAAATTTTTAAGTCAGGACCCTGAGGATGAATTGTCGTCGGCAGTAACTTTTCTTTCCCAAATTATTGTGGATTTTTTTGGAGTCATATACAGCTTTGTCAGTGATTTATTCCTGCAAGTTCCACACAGTACAGCAGCTCTGCATTTTAGTATTCTAAATGCACACATTTTGGTAGATGATTCACAGTCCAGGCAGACTCCAATGGACATGTTGAATTTTCTATAGATGATGCCCAGGTAAAAAAAAATGTGAATCTGAACATTTATTCAGAATTGCCAGACGTCAGGCAGCCCACTCAGAGCTGCCACCTGGAGTCTGTGTACACAGCAGAGCCCTGATGTGTTGGGCTTTCTGCTCATGAACTGGCCATCTGCAGGGACTGGGAACATTTTCCATCCAAAACTTTCCATCTGGAAATACAGGAGCTCTGTGCTCCAGCTTTGTATATACTTGTAGAGACAGAATCGTTTTCAGATTCCTTCAGCCAGACTGCCAGTAGAAAGTGAAAAAAATGATGACTTTTGAAGGTATGCAGGCACCAGTTCAGCAAATAAACACTGGAGTGCTGTGTTAAACTGGGAGATCTAATCCTCTTAGATTGTTGTCACAACCTGATCATATCCAAGGCCACATCATAAATATTTATACAAATTGTGATATCTTCAATAAACTACTGAATGTTCTGCATTCTACTAAATGTTCATACTGCAAATCCAGAATAGATCATTACCTCACTACTGATCACTTCTCACTACTGTTAATTTTCAAAATACAGTTTCACACCTCGTGCTGTGGCACATTATTGACCCCACTAATGCAGACTTTTTTAGACAGGACATGAGTGAAACCTTAATCCCAGACTGTCCCTGGTGCATGGGGCAAGGGGGCCAAAATGAATCCTGCAGTTCACAGGTTGGCTACACAATTCTGTCACCAGGAAACACACACAGTCATCTTCTCAGACCCAAAGAAAGGATATTTTTTAGAATTTCAAGATATATGGATTTGCATTTATTAATTTCCTCAATGCCTGCCCAGACTTAGAAAATATTTTTCCATTTAGACTGATAACAAAGAACTCTCCTAGGCATCAATTACAGAATATTCCTAAAGCAGAAGCTAAAAACTGATAAGCAATTTTTAAAAGTTATTTTCAAGCTACCCTTTTAAGTGGAGAGTAAACTAAGAGTGCATTTGGGCCCTCTGTAATGAGGCCAAGCTAAATAATACTTAGCCACTCCAGCAGAAAACAGACTCTGTACCCCTGCCAGGTAACACCAGCCCCCCCAGATTAGTTCATATGCTATGATGCAGTTATTTCTGTGACTCTGTGTAGCAGTCTTCAGGCATGTCCATCATGTTCCTCTCACCCCACTGTGTAGGAGGAGTGAGCTGGGAGTAATTCCACTAAATCCAGTGGCACTGAACCCCTGTAAGGCTGTTAAGATCTCGTATATTCCAGTGCACATCAAGAGAAGGTAGGCTGAGCTTTCCTACCTGCATTGCTTCCTCTCCATTTCTACCCCGTGAAATATTGCCTGCATTCAGTATCTGTGAAATGGTTGGATTTATTTATGACTTATTCACTAAACCATAACTGCATCTGTATATTTTAAGAGCAACAGTGACAATCAGAATATTTTACACCAAAGCAAAAACAGGACATTCACCTTTGTGCCATGCCTGAGGATGTTTATTTTACAAGTAATATATGACCATGTGAATAGTTCTGTCTTCAAAAAGTACACAAGATTTTATGCAGAATGGGTATGGGATTCTGACTATGAAGAGGTGACATTTTCTAGTGTAATAGCAGATATGTCACATTTTCCAATAAAATAGCCAGTAATAGAAATAAATCTACTAGACTCACAGAACTGGATTTACCTTGCCACTACTCTGTGGAAGTTGCTTCTAGTTCTGCATTAAACTTACAATATCACTACTTATCTTAGAAATGGTAAAATTATATGAGTTTCAGAAATACACAACAGAACATAATTAAAGAAGCAATTAATTATACCCCAAGGGGCAGTATAATATTCAGTACACTTGCAATGTCATTAGAATAAAAGTTCAGAGAAGCAGGATGTTGGAAGACCTTAAATATCAGCTGAACTATTATAATGCATCATAAATTAGTGTTTTGATAATCTTCAATTGATCTGAACAAGTGGGAGAAATGCAAAAACATCACCCCAAAGTTAAGGAGCAAGAAGGAGGAGCCAGAGAATACAGGCTAAGCTGCCTCACCTCAGTCCACGGGAAAGCGATGAAGCAGCTAATCCTGGAAACCATTTCTAGGCAGATTAAGGACAAGAAAATTGTCAGGAGTAGTCAGCATGGCTTCACCAAGAGGAAGTCGTGCTCGAGCAGCTTGATCAACCTCTGTGATTCTATCATGAGGCCTGGTAGATGAGGAGAGGGCAGTTGGTTTGTCTGCCTGGACTTCAGTGTGTCCAGGGACAGTGTCTCCCATGAGATCCTCCTTGCCAAGCTCTGGATGCCTGGGCTGGATGAGCAGAGCATGGGATGGGCTCAGGACTGTCCAAATGGCCAGGCCTGAGAGTGGTGACCACCAGCACAAAGTCCTGTTGGAGGCCAGTGACCAGCAGTACCCTGGGGGTCCATTTGTGTCCAGTCCTGTTTAACACCCGTGTTAAGGGTCTCAATGACCAAGTGTGGTTTCAGCAAGTCTGCTGATCACACAAAACTGGGAGGAGTGGCTGGTACATCATAGGGTCATGCTGCTCTCCAGAGGGATCTTGACAGGCTGGAAAAATGGTCTGAAAGGAGCCCCATGATGTTCATCAAGGAGAGATGTAAAGTCTTGCACCTGAGGAAGAACAGCCCCATGCCCCAGGACGTGATGGAGTCCTCCCAGCTGGGAAGCAGCTTGGCAGAAAAGGACTTGAGGGTTCTGGTGGACAGCAAATTGAATATGATCCAGCAGTGTGTGTACCTTTCCAGCAAGGGTAGTGAATGGTGTCCTGGACTGCACCAGATAAATACTGCCAGGAGGTGCAGGGATGTGATCCTTCCTCTTTATACAGTGCTGGTGAGACCAAACCTTGTGGGTCTGGATTTGGGGTCTCAGTATGAAAAACATGGACACATTGGATACAGTTGGTATGTCCCTGTTAACAAAGGGTCACAAAGATGGCTCGGGGACTGAAGCATATTTCATATGAGAAGAAAAGTTGAGAGAGCTGGGACAGCTGAGTCTCGAGAACAGATGGCTCAGGGGGAATATTGTTAATGTATATAAACACCTGAAGGGAAGAGGCAAAGAAGACACAGACTGGTGTTTTTCAGTAGTGCAATGGGCACAAAATGGGAAGAACCTTCTGAATAGTAAATTCTATTTACTGAAAAGCTGATTGAGCAATGGCATAGCTTACCACAGAAGATTGTGGAATCTACGTGCTTGGAAATATTCAAAAGGCTTCTGGACATGGTCCTGGACAACTGGCCCTAGAAGACCCTGCTTGAGCATGGGATTGGACCTTCAGAGATTACTTCCCACTTTGACGATTCTGTTTATTTATTTTTCAATAATGTTGTTCTTTATAGGCACAGGGACAGTAGAAATTCTGAAAAGACATCCATGGTGTTAATATGTCCCAACAAACTCCTAGGCACTGCACAGAGAGGATTTTGTAATCAGTGCTTTCCAAGTCTCTACTCCATAATGAAATCCACTGATTTAGCTGTTCCTGAGAGCTGCAGAGTTTGTTTAGATTAATCCCATCCCCAGGACCTTGCCCTACAAGTGACCTCTCTCAAGTTATTGAAGGGGCAGCTCTTGGGAAGTGCTATTTGAGACGACTCAGGAACTTTATAAATAAACACTTCAATCCACTGCAATTGTCCACTTTCACTAGACATTAGAAAATTGGTATTAAATTATCTTGTTTAGTTAAAAGGAACACGTATGGCTCCACATTTGTTTTGAGTTAGAAATTTCAAGCAGGGAACCATTTATGTTAAGAAACAGCTGAAATGTATTGAGTTTTTGTGGACAGAAAAAACTTGAGTCTGCCTTTGAAGCAAAGTCTTAGGCTTAACAGACTTAAGACCAATTAACTAAAGGTGTGAAGTTAATGCACAGAAGCTAAACTGCATTAAACTCCCTTGTGGAAGCTCTCTCTCAGAAATAAATTTGTTTTGTTTCACTGGAGCTTAATTCTCCCTTGGATGAATTTATGTGCATTAACTCCCATCCTTAAGTTAATTCATTTGAACTTTGCTGAGCTTCCCCCTTCCATAAGCCTTCAAAAGCCAAGGACTAAGCAGTGTTTTCCTCAGAATACAGAAGAATGAAGGATAAACAGATCCAGAGCATGCATTACCTGGCCATATACCAGGATGGCAGGCAACAAGAAACTGGACTAAAAACTCAGGAATTAAAAGATGGGTGGTCTTCACAGAGAGGGAATGCACATTATTAAGTCCTCATTATCTGGAGAAAACAGATACAACGAGAACTCTGCTTAAAGAGCAGGATCATCAGGCAAATGGCTGTGTCAGACAATACAAAGGCAAATTCAGAAATGCTTGGGGTTAATGTATCTGCTTCTTCTTTCTCTCTTACAACAGGATTCCATTTCCTTCACTTGGGAGAAATGAGGGATGCTGGGTCAATTTATATGAGAGAAGAGCAAGTTCTCCTTTGATGCATCACCAGTTCAGAATTATTTCTTCCCATAATTGATTGATTGATGAGTGATTTATTTCAGCACTGCCATTGAATTAAGAAAAACTGCCATGTAAATAAAGATACCGTATGTACATGTTTCAGTGTTTGCAGGACTGTAACCTAAAAGAAAAATGTTTCAGGGCCTGATATTTATGGCTAATACCCTTGAGTCTCCATCAAGTTATCTTCCCCTGTAGATAATCATGGTAATTTTCCCCCTGAATTTATATCAAGGCATTACTGTGATTCCCAGCCTAAACACATACTTTGAAATGTAACAATGGCAATGCATATTACATTAGAAAAATGTTTATTAGAGCTTGCACAAAATCAAATTTGTGATGCTTACTGAAGTAGATGTTAGGAAATGTGCATCTTGCTAGTACAGCTAGGAACTTACACCAGAAATGTTACTTTATCTCTCATCTACTGTGTTTTGGAAGATATGACAAAATTTCAGTGACCAAAGCCATGTGTTTGTGAAATTAATATGCAAGGTGAAAGACAAATAACCACAATTCTTTTCTTATTTTTGCTTTCAAAGTTTAGGTTTCTCCTGAGTAGAAATTGTTTAATGCAAAATTATGCAGTGTTTTTCAGTATATATTCAATGTACACCGTTTCATATAAATTCTTACTGTGCCATTGCTCAGACCTACCTGTTTCTGCAGATAATCTTGTTCTTGTGCTTCTCTTCTCAAAAATCATGGCCAAAGATTTGCCTTGCATCAAAGGCAAATACTGAAACATGAAAAATGAAGGTATTTCAACTTCATAATCACTATATACTTTAAAGTATTAAATACTTCTTGCACATTTTAAATTACCATTAGAAAAGTTGCAAAAGTGTTTTTTTTAACCTGTGGTTTTGTTCTCCTGCCTGTCACTAAATTTATTAGCAGTGGAAAGGTTAAAGGCAAAGAAGTACTTCTAGATCTAAAAGGAACTGCATTTTGGCACTCCATCTGAGCCCACATTAAGGAGAACTCAGATACCAATTTAATCCCATGCAGGGAAGTGTCTTCTGTTTCCTGCATTTAGTGCTGCATGCACACCGTGTGTGGATGGATGGGATTAGCTGACAGCAGGGAGTTAGCTGCACAAACCTGTTTAACCTTTCCACTCACAAAGTCCTCTAAAGTGTTTAAAGAATATCTCTGGACACTTTACAGGAAGGTTCTTTGATTTGTAGCACATAATTTCCAGTATTTAAGAGCTCAGGAGATTTTGTTTAGGACAAGACAGCTGAAAGGCTTTTTCACAATACCCTTCAGAACATTATTTATTTCAACATCTGAGGGACCTAAATGACAGTTAAATCATTCTACCTCTCCTTTGTTCTTTATCCTTTGTTTCAAATCTGATGCCATCCACAGCAAATACTTCAGTTCATCCGCTGTGTAGTTCTGTAGAGTAAGGAGGTCCCGACCTTTCAGATGAACATTCCTTTGAGCTGGTGTCCCATACCTGTGTCAAAAGAGTGAAAAATGTGTATTTTTTGCCATTCAATGCTAGATTGTACATGTGCCAGTGAGCAAGCACCTGAAATCTCTCCCACTCCTCTCACATAACCCAGCTGGATCATCCTGATAGACTGTGTTAATTAAATAACTCCTTCTCTCAGACAGGCACAGCATGCCACAATGCACTATGTAGATGACCACTGTAACAGTGTTTCAAATTGTATTATAAAATGTTTCAAATTGTATTATAAATGTGTATCAGATGTATTTTCTTCTGTCTTCTGAGATGCATATGGCAACCTCATGCTTCCTGTCAAATAAAGCCATTCAGAACCTGAATGGTAAAATGACTTATGCATAGGCCCCAATGCCACCCTGGCAGGGGACAGAACAACAGAAATTGATCTTGGTGCTGTTTCTCCCTCCTTTATGCTTTGTGCATGAGTAGACACTTGCCACATTCCAACCCCATTCTCACAAAAAGTGGCATTTCTATAAATGTGTATGAAATCTCTTCATTACACTGGGAAAAGGGTAAAAAAACCCAACAAAACAGTCTCACTGTACCACACAAGAGCCATTCTGGACATGTGGTGTTTATTCAGTGTATTCTGGCCTCCAGCCAGATTTAGGCCATCAGAATCACATGAATCTCGATGCTCATAATCACGCACAGAAGCTACATGATGAAATTTCCTCTAGCTTAGATGAGGCATCTTAATGAAAGTCTTGTCCAAGCCCAATTTTAGTTCACAGGCTAAAGATTATCAGGGAAGTGTGGCAGTTCAGCCCTTTCTCTGGCTCTGTACTTACAGCCTTCAGCACTACACAGCCCACGCTGTACTCTTGCTAAGGTTCTGATGGGTATGAGCTAAAAAAGTCTTTTTATTTAAAGTCTACATTCTTAGACTGATGTAATCAGATGGAGACCAAAGCAGTGCAAAGTGGACTGAGCGCAGCTAATACTTTTCTACTTCCAATTTGATTTGTGTTTTTTATTTCCCTTTAGCTCACCATTGAGACTAGGCTCAGATGCAGTGCCTACTACTTGCCAAACCATGAAGTCCACAGCTAGGAAATTATGCCCAGAAAAACCCCTGTGAGGCTTTGGACATGGTCTCACACGACAGCCCCAGTCCCACACTGCAGAGCCCTGGCTTTAGAGGGTGGGCTAAACAGGGCACAAACCACTGGCCAGATGGAAGAAGCCAGAGACTTGTGGGCAGAGCCTCTGTGTGCAGATGAAGGCCGGGGATGGGGGCTGTCCCTCAGGGCTCTTGTTCCACTTGGATTTAAGCCAGTTCAGAGTTTTCCAAATTCTTGATTTCCGTCCCATTCCTTTTCAGCAGGTTCTGCTATGGTTTTCAGAGTGGCACCTTCTCAGCTTAGTGCTCTCTGTGTTCTCCTTTTCCTTCTGCCTTCCTTTGCCTGCTCTGTTTCTTCCCTAGTGTCTGTACCTGTGGCAGCTCAGCCAAAGACCCTCACCAAATCATTCTTCCCAGTCCATGTGCTAGAACAGCCCTTGATGAAGTTATGAAGGCTGGTTGTGAAATGTCACTGTAAGATCTTGCTCTGCTTGGGTTTTGGCCCTTTCAGAGCTGTGCCTCAGAGGGTAGGAACATCTTTTCCTTGCTGGAAAGTGGAATTCCAGGCCACTGCAGTGTGTGCCATGGATCACAGAGGGGAATTACCGAGGCTCCCAGGGTGCTGTTTCTGCCCTGCCTCCCGATGGAGCTGTGCATGTGTGGGGACAAGGTCCTGAAGCCGTGGGGGCTCCCAGAGCAGACAGCAAATGTTTGTCTGCTGGACATTTTCAAGCATATTTCCAGCTTGAAGAAGAGGGAAGAAGAAAATGGAAGCAAGTGTATGGGCATTCATGGGTCAGGTAGTTTCTACCACACCATGAAAAACAGCTCACCAAGATAAGCTACTGAAATCCACTGTCAAATACCAAGACACTTAGTTTATAATCAAAGGATTGACTTTAATTTCCATTGTGTATATTCTGAAAGAAAATAGCTTTATAACTGGGACTCCTTTAATTACTTTAAGTTCTCAGAACAGGAATTTGCTTTTTTAACTTGTTTGTGGGGAAAAAACCAAACTTGTCCAGTTTAAAATCTATGCAATTGCTTGCTGCTCCCTACTCTCCTTTGCCTCCTCATTTCCAGAACAGCTCTGGGACTGCTTCTTGTTTTTCTCATTTCAGCCTGCAGTTCCTTCCAGGGATTTACAGATTATCTAATCTCAACTTGCCAAACAACAACTTCTGTTCTTTGGTCTTGTTTCACCATCTGGCATGATTGATAAGTGGACTGAGAATATTCTACTCTAATTTCTTGGCTGGCAGATAATAAAGCACTTTAATTGGTTACCCGGAGAGGATTTGGAATTACCATCCTTAAGTATTTTCAAGATCACAGAATCACAGAATAACTAGGTTGGAAGAGTCCTTCAAGTTCATGAAGTCTAACCTATGCCCTAACACCACCACTAAACCATGGCACCAAGTGCCACATCCAGTCTTTTTTAGACATATCCAGGGATGGTGACTCCACCACCTCCCCAGGCAAAGCATTCCAGTACTTTATCACTCTTTCTGTGAAAAACTTCTTCCTAATATCCGACCTATAGTTCACTTGGAACAGCTTCAGACTGTGTCCTCTGGTTCTGTCAGTGCTGCCTGGAGAGAGCCCAACCCCGCCTGAGCACAGCCACCCTTCAGGGCGTTGTAGAAAGTGATAAGGGCACCCCTGAGTCTCCTTTTCTCCAGGCTGAACACCTCCAGCTCCCTCAGCCGTCCCCCACAGGGTTTGTGTTCCCAGCCCCTCTCCAGCCTCGCTGCCTCCTCTGGATGCACTCAAGCATCTCAATGTCCTTCCCAAACTGAGGAGCCCAGATGGGGTTAAGCAAAGGCAGAGCTGCTCTCATGTGGTGTTTGACAGGCTGCAAGCAGATAGTTGGACTAGAGATCTGCTCCTGACCCTTTGAAGATTCTGTTTTATTGCTATGACCTCCAAGAAATTTGTTCCCTTCTCTGTTATCCATATCTGAAAGAAGGCGAGAAAAGGAAAAATTAATTCCAGACAAGGAGCATGAGACAACATACCAAAGTTAAAATGTAACAGGCAGAATTGCAAGGTCAAGCAGTTTGGGCTTCTTCCTTTCTGAGCAGGGATAGCATAACTTTGGACTATTAGCACAGACTCACAGACATTAGGTTATCCTGCAGTATCAAGCACAGTGTGCTTAGCTGTTATTCCTCACAGACAGTGGTGATGGCTTATGCCAACATTATGCCACAACATTAAAAAAACCACCAAAAATAGCAATGCTGTGTGTGGAACTTAACAAATCGGATTACTTCCTCAGAAAACCAGCTTTACTACAGTTGTTTTCCAAACTTGCTTTTCCATCACCTTTGTTAACTGCAGAAATTTCCTGACTGGCTGCAGTAAAAATCCAAAATTCATAAAACTATTAACACCCAGCCTTTAGGACCGCTTTAGAACTGTAGCAAATAAATCATGGAATTTGGAAAGCATTTGGTTGTCATATGATGTAATGTAGAAATGATAAACAAAAATTATTTATTGCATATTAGGATTCCTATGAATGCAAAATTTCTGCATACTGTTTTCTAGAATTAATCACTTGTTATGTAGCAAGTATTATTTCTACTCTTATTGAATCTCATCTAAAACCATGAGAAAACATGGAATTAAGTTTCAGAGCTAAAATTGTAACCTGATTTTGGAGATGTGACAGACCTGAGACACAGCTTAGGGAAATGCTGCCATACAGGGACTTTCCTGAAATCAGGGGACACAGGCACAGTGATGTGGGTACACAAAGAACCCAGAACCAGGTCACAGAGGCAGGTCTGCCTGCTTGACTTTGAATCTCCCCTCGCATCATGCTTTTCCTGCGTGCCTCCAGGGTATATAGAGACACAAAATAATGAGGCAGAGATTCACCTTGCAGCTTCAAGGAGAGAATTCCCCACCACAGCTGGCCACAATATATGTCTAAATGCAGAAAGATTACCTGTACTTTTATTCAGATAGTTATTTACTGGTGACAGTACCTGCAGCATACACTGACCCTAAGAATAAACATTCCTTCCTGAATTTGCAGCTAAATCCCACAGAACAAATTAATGGTATTCCACAAACACTAAAAACAGATAATCCTCCAGTCTCCTGAAGCCACAGAGCTTGCTGCCTGGTGAGGTAAAAGGACACTAAAATTGCAGGGAAACCCCTGCAGAGCCTTTCTCTGAGACACTCTCTTCATCACAGGATTCCACTGCTTTTGACTCCAGGTTTCTGCCCAAACACCCCACACCAGATAAAATGAAAGGATAAGCTCACCAAAACTGTTGCAGCAGCTTCTTGCTGGTCCCTGCTAGTTTTGCAGTGCTGATGAAATTCCTCCCATTAAACAGCATCTTCTGTTTGCATTAAGACTTCTCTTAACCCACAAATAAAGTTATGAGAAAGGAAGGTGTAGGAAGCAGAGAGTGAGCTATGCTGCTGTGCAAATGAGGGAAAACCAAGAACCAAGGTCCCTGTTTGGGCTGTCCCAGACAGGGCTGGGCCAGGCTGGGGCTGACCCTGAACCTTTTCTTTGGTCAAACCCTACAGATACAGAGATTTCTCCCAGGGCCCATTGCACCACTCGCAGTTTGTGCTGTTCTGTGTGGGCTCATCATGTCATATCACACCTGTGTCAATACTATCTCGTAGCTATTTCATGTTAAATATTTGTACAGGAGCGAGTGCTGAGAGAAGAAGGCAAAAGAAGATTTGCAGGATCAGCACGAGCAGGGTGGCCCCCCTAGGGATGGGACTGTGGCCATGGGGGCTCTAGCCCAGCCCAGCCAGGGACTGCTGGCCCTGAGATGACCCAGAATGAGGGGTCTGGCCCCATGGGTATGGAACTGGGCAGGGCATAAAGACTCATTCATGCTTTTTGGGCCCTGAAAATAATGGAGTAGTCTGCTCTAAAGAAATCTACATTGTCCTGCTTTTTTGGGTTGTGGGTGTTTGGGTGTTTTGGCTTTTTTTTTTTTTTTTT
>VYXF01011287.1:1022682-1067434 GCA_013397295.1 Polioptila caerulea
TTACTAAATTTTCAATTATGCTGCAGTAGTGTTGAACAGTGTGGGGCCCAGAAAGTGAAATACTGCAGCCTGCCTACCTCCTTAGGCTAAACTGCTTGCTGTATAATCTGAAGTGGGTCAATTGCTAAATACTAAAGTGATTTCATTTAAGTTTCTACCTTCAAATATAATTGTCAGATAAGGTTTTATGCCACCTGCACTGTAGGTGGTTTTGAAATATGACCATTACTTTCTCATTTCCTCCTCCCTGTAAGCAGAGACACACTAGTGTAAATCAAGGTGATGGCATATCTGTCAGAGAGGGTGATACTTTGAAATTACAATGCAAGGAACACATAATTAAAACATACAGAGAAAAAGTTTAACTCCCTGGGAAATATAGACAGCTGTGAAAAAGTCATGCAGGGTGATAGCTCCTGGTGGGATTTGTTCAGGACTCCTCATGCTGAACCAACCCTGAGATGCTTGGGGAGTGAATCAGCTGCCAAGGGAAATGTCAGAGAGGTAAAATCCAAGAGAAATTAATTGTAAGGGAATGGAAGAGAAGAAAGAGAGGAAAGAGAAGAAAGAGAAGAAAGAGAAGAAATGGAAGAAAGGGAAGAAAGGGAAGAAAGGGAAGAAAGGGAAGAAAGGGAAGAGAGGGAAGAAGGAGAAGAGAAGAAATGGAAGAAAGGAAAGAAAGAGGAGAAAGCCAGGCCATGGTTTCCCTCTTGGTTGTCTTCTGGTGAATGACTTCCATGACCTTGAAGTCCAGCCCCTGAGGGCTGAGCTTGTGTCATTAGTGACACCCAGGAGAAACGACAGCAGACCAAGCAAACGTGGTGGAGGTGCCAAGGCCTCCAGCCTCATCCTGCAGTCTCCCAGGGGAGGGATGGTGGCAGTGCCTCTGTCAGGTCACACCATGTACTGGCTCTGGCTGAGCTGGAGCTCGTTTCCCACAGCAGCCCTCACAGTGCTGGCTCTGCCCTGGTACCTCAGAGGGGTTGATACCACTCCAAGAGTTCTGGGTACTGCTGAGCAGTGCCAGCACAGCATCAAGGCTGTCTCTCCAACTCCCCACTGCCCATCAGTAGGCTGGGGGTAGGACAAGACCTTGGGAGGGGGCACAGCTAGGACAGCTGACCCAAATTCACCAAAGGGATATTTTACATCATATGATGGCAGCTCAGACATAAAAGTGAAGGAAAAGGAGGAGGAAGGGGCAGCACTCATTACTTTACAGTATGTGCCTCCTGGAGCAAAAATGAGGTGCTTATGTCCTGCTTCCTGGTATATGGCTGGACATCACTTGCTGATGGGAAGAAGAGAAAAAAAATCTTTGTATTTTTTGCTTTGTGCATGCAACCTTTCATTTTTGCTTTGGTAAACTGCCTTCTCTCAACCTATGCCTCCTGTTTTATTTTCTGTCCAGCTGAGAAGGAGTAGAGATGAAGTGGCTTGGTGGTCACCTGATGTCCAGTAAAGGCCGATCCTCCACATCCCTGTACAGAGGCTGCCTGATCCCAATTCCCACATGGATCAATTTCACAGCAAGCTCCTGTGAACAAGTGTCACCTAAGAGGAAGGGAGCACCCAAGATTTACAGATGCCCATGGCCGAAAAGAAACAGCAAATGCCAGAGGGTCCAAACAAAACTTACAAAGTTTTATTAGTAAATTATACACATGGCATTTAAATTGGTATAAGTTAGCTCCTTACCTCCTACTAGAAAGAGAAATAAATAAATAAATAATTAAAATAAAAAAAGGTAGGAAGAGAGAGAAAAGGAGATCATCGGTCCTGGGTCCAGCATTCATCTGGCCAACAAGAGGTCCCGGGTCCTCCGAGGCACCACCCGGGCACGGTGGGGGTCGATTGTACAGAGAACCTTTCCCCGGACCTCAGGGAGCTGCGCCAGGCCCGGCGCCATCCCACCACCGGCGGGGCCACCATCCCTGGGGGTGTTTAAGGAAAGACTGGATGTGGAATTGAGGGCCATAGAGGCCAGGTTGGACCCGGCAATCCCAGCGGTCGTTTCCAGCACAGCCGATTCCATGATCCCGTACCCACATCCCCCGTCCCAGCCCTTTCCCCAGCCCAGCACAGCCGATTCCATGATCCCGTACCCACATCCCTCACCCCAGCCCTTTCCCCAGCCAGGCACAGCCGATTCCATGATCCCGTACCCACATCCCCCGTCCCAGCCCTTTTCCCAGCCAGGCACAGCCGATTCCNGCGGGGACCGAGCTGCCCGTGCCCGGTGAGTGCGGCCGCTCCTCGAAGCCCCCGGGGGAAAATGCGTCTGCCTGTGCCGGCCCCTGCCCGCCTCACCCCCGCAGGTCTCCCCCGGCTCACTCTGGCTGCGGCCCCGCGCCCTCGGAGCTCGGACGGGGCAGCCCCGCCGGCGGCGGGGGCAGGGGGCAGGCCGGGCGTTCGGGGGGCGCGGTTTGTTCTGAGCATTCATGGTCAGTTTCTGTCGCTGTTTGTCCCCGGGTAACGTTCAAACGTTTGCTCGTTGCTGGGACAGCAAACGCCTCGTGTATGTCCTGTGGGATTTAATTTACCGAGCTGATGGATTCAGTTTCCAAACTGATGGCAGCGCTGGAGCGCAGAATGGGTCAGGCTGGAAGGGACCGCCGCGGATTCTCTGGTCCCGGTTCCCTGCTCAGTCAGGGCCATTCCAGGGCACAGGGCACGGGATTGTGTCCAGACGGTTTGGGATATGTCCGGTGGGGGAGACTCCACGCTACACGCGGTCACTGCCCAGGGGAGAATCTCTTCCTCTTGTTCAGGTGGATCTTCCCAAGCATCGCTTTCTGCCCGTTGCCTCCTCCCCTATTGCTCAGCACCACCGAGCAGGGCCTGGCTACATCTCCTTGGCACCCCTGGGTTTAGGTATTTATACACATCAGTAAGGTTCCCTGTTAAGCCGTCTCTCCTCGAGGCTGAACAGGCCCAAATCCCTCAGCTTTCCTCATAAGGGAGGTGCTCCAGTCCCCCAATCATCCTTTGTGCCCCCCGGACCTGCCTTGTGAGCTCTGTGTCTCACTTGTACCGAGGAGCCCAGAACCGGGCTCAGCAGTTGTGTCCAGTTGTGAAATGTTTTAAATCTGAATGAGATACAAAAGACATTGGGAAATACACCAGGTTTTTGTATACACTGAATGAAGAACATGAAACATTTTCATGTTAACCCATCTAAAGGGAAGAGAAATGAACCAGAGAGCTGTCTAGATGCTGAAGAGATTGCTAAGGAAGTTCAGAAGTGCACGGCTGTCCAGCTGTAGATGAAAACTTAAACCAGAGTTTTCAGATGCTGTTTAGCTTGTCTGTAGTTGTAGGTGTGTCTACGTAAAACAAGGAAAAACTCAACTCTTTCTTTAAAAAAGCTTTAGTTTGTCTACACAACGCTTGTTGAGCAAGTGAAAGTGAAAAACATCTAGTGAGGTAGTAAGTACAATTTATACATCTGCTCTGTCTGATACATAAAATAATGTCTTTGGAAATAGGGGAAACTTTTGCATTAAATAATTATTTTAAATTAAAATCAAATACACAGCTTAAGAAAGAAATTTTACATTTTGGAGCTGGGGTACATATTGTTGATGAGATTGTTTTCATTGAAAGTAAATGCACTAAGATGTCTGAATGTAATTTTCAGAAACAGTCTACTGCTATTGTGTGTATTTCCTAACGTTTGTTACATGCTAACAAAATTTACAAGGAAAAGGTTTGGTTTATTCTTGGTTTTGTTTTTTTTTTTTTAAATCTATGTTTATAGCACAGGCATTGACATTTTAAAATAGGAAGTCTATTTGAGATTTTATATCTGAGCTGACATTGTCTGCAAGGATTTTGACAAATTATTTAACTTGTAAGTTCATTTATTTTTCTGTAGAAATAGTATTTTCTGTCAAACCACATGCTTAACCAAAAGCTGAACAAATAGTTAACATTCTGTGTTTTGAAACAATGTTGCTAACACTTTTGAAAGTGTGAAGAATTGCGAAAACCAGGCAGACTACAAAGCCTGAAGAGCTGCTTGGACTTTATTTTGGAGTAGTTTTGTTTGGATTTTTTAGATCATGGTCTTATCACTGAATCACAGAATGGTTGGGCTTGGAAGAAACCTCTGGAGACCATCTGGTCTGCTAAAGCAGGTTCACCCAGAGGAGGTTGCACAGGATTGTGTCCAGGCAGATTTTGAATATCTCCAGAGATGGAGACTCCACAGCTGCTCTGGGCAGCCTGTTCCAGTGCTCTGCCACTCACACAGGAAAGAGTTCTTCCTCCTGTTAAGGTGAAATGAGAGTTTTGTCAGCCCACGTTTTGAAGAAGAGACAGATAAGGAAATAAAACGTGCCACTGAATTGATAGAACACATCTATTTCAAACTATGTGAGGCAAAATTTGCTTTCACTGAATTTGACATCTTTTTGTGTTTCAGAATCAGGTGCTGTTTTCACTTTTGGGAAAAGCAAATTTGCAGAAGATATTCCTAGCAAGTTCTGGTTCAAAAATGACAAGCCTGTACTTATATCATGTGGAGATGAACATACAGCTATTATTACAGGTCAGTATTAGATATGGAAGATATAGAATCAGAATTGTTTAGGTTGGAGGAGACCTATTAGATTATCAAGTCCACCATTAACCCAGCACTGCCAAGTCCACCACCAAGCCATGTCCCCAGGTGCCACATCTATACATTTTTTAAACACCTCCAGGGATGGTGACTCAGACACTTCCCTGGGCATCTGTTTTCATGAAGAAATTTTTCCCAGTCTCTGGTCTAAACCTTCTCTGGCCCAGCTTGAGGCCATTTCCTCTGATCCTCTTGCTTGTTACCCGGGAGAAGAGGCTGACCCCCACCTGGCTACAGCCTCCTTTCAGGAAATTGGAGGGTGATAAGGGCTTCTCTGAGCCCCCTTTTCTCCCACAGCTTCCCTGACAGCACTTGTGCTCCAGACCCTTCTGTGGACACATTCCAGCCCCCCAATGTCTTTCTGGTAGTGAAGCTGAGTATATGATAAAAAGTGATATATTTGGATACCTTTGAAGGTTAGGAATCTTATTTGCATCCTGAGGTAATATGTTAATTGAGGCTGGGGAGAGGAGAAAGGGCTGCTTTCTGGGAACTGCTGGATGCCTTTGGAGTTAGTGTGGGGTCACTGAAGGACATGCCCAAGAACTGTCTGGAGGAAGTTTGTAATGACTGAGTGCATGACAGAATTTAAACTAAGCACAACTTACTTCAGGCTGAATGTTTCTCCTGAATCTGACGATGTTTAGTATGTTAGATATATTGTATCATGGAAGTAAGAGTAACTGCTGAACACCACAAGTTCATAGAAATCTCCTTGAAACAATAAATACAGCTGTGTCTCCCAAATTAAGCTTGGAATTACTGTTAACTGTTATATGAAAATAACCCTTGAAAGAGGAACTCAATAAAGGATTTAAGAAAATCCTACAAAAATCAGAAATAAATGGAAAAAGCATTTGAAAAAACTCCAGTGTAATAGAGGGAGCATTAATAATGCTTTTTTCTTTTTCTTTGAAATGGTGGAAACAATACCCATTAAAGATTTTGTTCATTTTATTTTACATGGAAGGGACTACTCTTCTGTGGATGAGCATGTGTGACAATTGTATTGACAATCAGCTGCTGACAGATTATAAGACTTTGCTGTTGAAAAAATGTATGTGTATTTTCATAACTTTTAAAATTGGAATGTAGTTATTGCTCATCAATATCCCATTGTCATTGCTTATTAAATAATTTCCTGAGGGTTTCTTGCAATGTTTGCAAGCATTATTGAAGATGCTGAATGTTTAGAAAGATCTATTCCAGGCAAGATAAAAAAGACTATAGATTCCATGGGCTGCAGAACACCCTGAGGTGAAATTACACGATGAATTTTTCAAGCCTAACTTCACAGAAGATTAATTATACATTAATAGTTTATTTTGAACAAAGCTTGACACTTTTTCTTGGATTAAACCAATAATATTGAATTACCTATTGCATTAAATTAATCTGGATGTAACCTGGGCCACTGTGGCATTTTTCTTTTTCATTTTCTTTTTACATACACTTTTATATGCCCACACAGAGTCTGAAACAACACAGGTATAGTTCTGTGTTTAAACCAGCCAATTTAAATTGCCTCCCAGCATATGCCTGGGCCAGCACTGTTAACCCCAATCAGCAACAATTCCCTAATTCCCACATCACTGTAATAGAGACCACTTAGATAAAGCTTTTGAAGAACTCATCTTCAGAGATTTTCATGCCAGCACCGTTTCTGTACAACTTCCCCTTCTCTCCTTTATTTTAGTATATGCAGCTTGTTTCAAAGGTGTCTCTGTAGCCTGCCTTAGTACTGGGCAGGTACATCACCAGGGAGGCTTCTAGATGATCAAATCTTTATTTCCTCAAAGCTTTTGTGGTCAAGGAACTGTAGAAGAATGAGAAAAAGACTTTGGTAGCAAAAACTTTTCTGGGTCATTATAAAGTAAAGGCAAAAGTGAGGGTAAGGTGTGGATCAACAACAACCAAAGGTAGAGAAACTGCAAGAGTCATACAGAAAAAGTGAAGAAAGGAAAGGAAAAGTTCTTCTCCTGCATTTGTTCTTCACACCAGTGCACGCCCATGTGCACCTCACATTTCTGCAGTTAGATGGAGTTGGATGATACAGTGGAATTCAGCTTTTGGGAATGACCCTGAGCTGCAGTAACACCTGGAATAAATGCTCCAGAAGTGCATGCTGGTAATGAGTTTACTGAGAAGGGTGCAGACCTTGTGGGAAACCAGGAGCTTCTTCAGCTGAACGTGACCTGGGAGAGATAAAAGACAAACCATCACCAAGGAAGGAAAATGATCTCAAGCAGGTGTGTGCTAATGCATGCTTCATTTTACTTTCAGTCTGTATTTACAAGTCACAGAATTTCCCCCCTTCTGTTTTTTTTCCCCACACCTTGGAAGAGGAAGTGGGGGCTATATTTGTAGGGGACAGTGGGAATATGAGGTAGATCAAAATTCAGAAATATATCAATTTTACACTTAACATGGCTCAACAATCATAAATAAAACGATCACCCAAACTGATAAAAATAATTCCTTGATGCTGGATTTAGACAGGAGAGATGGCTACATCTAGCACCAAATCTTGACCGAATACTAATGAAAAAAATGTACAAGAACTGATATTTAACCTTCAAACACAATATTCAGAACCTTTCAAATACTTCTTTCTTCTAATCCAGCATCAGTATTCCCATATTACTCTTATAAAGACAAGTGTAAAGTAAGTATAAAACACTCCATCCTTTGCCTTTCTAGGTCAGGAGTTAAGAGTTCAAAATTTTATTTTCATGCTGTGGCTGCATTTTGGAATTGAAGGGACCAGTGATAGTTGCTGACTTGGAGTTGGCTTGCTGAGCTAGTTGATGAAATGTTTTCTTCTCCAGGAAGGAAGTTTGGGATTGAAATTTATGTTTCTTTATTTTTTTACTGTCTACCATTGGCATAACCTTGATTAAAATGTATTTTTTACCAAGCAGGATTTTTTTTATACAGTGGTCTTCTTTAGTGGTCTTCTTTAATGCAGTCATGAGCAATATATATTCCAGCATCACTTGTAACATGTTTCATAATGATTCTTGCCTCATTTCTCTATTTTTTGGCCCAAGAATACTCATAGTCCATTCCCTGCATCTTCTATAACTGCAGACTTTGGAAAGCAATTAATTCATCCCTCATGGGAGCTGGTGTGAAGAAGTATGAATATGCATACTTTTAAGAATGTCCTTCCAATGCCTGTGTATTAAATTTTCTTTCCTACAAAACTTTTAAAGTTAACAGCTGTCTTGTTGTTTATTTGCCTTGATTAGAGTATCCTAGGCAGCTTAACCACATTTAATCAAAGAGACTGATCCTGTTCACAAGGGGGAAAATGCTGATGAATGAAGACACCTTTTCTGACTCAGTGCTCTGAAGAGAATTGAAGCCCCCTACACAAGAAGGCAGAAGGAAAGAAAGAAGCATGAATTGGAAAAGTGAGAGTGAAAAGAGGTGCATACGGAACCACAAGAAGATAGTATACTCATAATTTCAGGTTTTGTAAGGCATTAAACATGCAACAGAGACCTTGGAATCTCTCCAGGTGTTTTGTCACCAGTTTTCTGCTATTCTTTCTGCTTACCAGTAGATCATCAGAACATGGCACAGTGTCTTTTGCATCAACTGAAGGGGAGGTTGAGAAAGATTAGTACACATTTGTGTTGATGTATATGAGCAAGCAATGTACTGTGCTGGTTTTGCTTGTGTGATGCCAAATGTCCTAAGCATGACTGTTCTTGTTGCTCAATAAAGTTTCTGAGAATATCATGACTTGTCTAACAAAAGTGATGCCACTCCTACTTTGGATCTATTTGGGATCTATTTGACTTCTATATGAGTTTAAAATCAACTGTTAGCATAATTTATTCACTAAGTATCTCAAATAAAAATAATTTTTAAAAATAATCATGATGCCTTGGCATGTGCTACTCTGTACAAAATACTACCTTTTATGTTTTATTCCAATGCAGTTTCTCAGAAGGATCTTGTAGTAAATATTCAAGGTCTGTACATCGCCTCCCCATCTTATTTCTCTCCCACACTCATATAATTTCAAAAGAAAAGTGGGGAATATGTAAAACATACCTTTAAACACAGGTGATTGGAGTACTTGGCTGCCTGCTATGACAAAGCGTGTGGGATTTCAGCTGGGATTTCCCAGCTGCCCAATGAATGCCTTTAAAAGCACTTCATGAACCAGAAGTGCACATGACTGATGAGTTTGCCAGGAATCACAGTTGTGATAGCAACTATTAATGAGAAATGAGGTGGGAGACAGTCTCTTACTGAAGTGTCCCACAAAACCTCTGTTGCTACATGTGGAAGTGTCTTGTGGCTTCCCTGGTAGCCCTGAATTGCTGCTGGTGAAACATCTGCTGGTGTACCTGCCAGTAAACATGACCTGGGAGAAACACTCCAGTTTTGCATCATGATAAAAGTGGAGACGGATCTTGGAAGTGTGTTTTCATCACCAAAACAGTCTGAGTAGGCCTTTTCTTTATATACTGTTGTTTCTCTCCTGCCCAGAATCACAGTCTTACTCTGCTGGACCTGTCTTGTGCCAGCCATTCCACCTGGCACATGGCCACAATCTGGATGACACCACCAAAGTGGAAGCAAAAACCCAAGAGCTATTTGAATTTACAAAATTGTGAAATTTGACCCTTTCCTATTTGTCTGCTGTTGGATTCAGTGCATCTGTGTGAAGGCTGAGATATCTCAGTATGCACTTATGAAAATTATGCCTTTTGTTTGCAAAATTATATTGGATTTCTTGGCCAGCTTAGATTGCATCATGTCTTTTCTGAAACTTCATTTGCTATACAGACCAAGAAAGGTTGCTTCATTAAAGGCATTTGTTTAGGTTCCTCTGTAGTGCCTATTAATTCTCATTCTCCTTCTAAATTACCTGCTTCCCAGATTTTTTATTTTCTGTTATACTCCTAGGAAACCTGAAATTCTAAAAGGCTGTCACTCAGTTGTAAAAGAATGTGAAAAAATTCCTCTCATCTATTAAGCTCCTTGGCTTACAAAGCAATGCCTGAGAATTTAAAGACTGATATAAAACCCAGCAGATTATAGGATGAAAAGCATGACCTTGTTTGAATTTTGCATGGATAAAAGAGAATGTGCTTAAATTGAATTAGGGCAGCTTGGTATCATACTCCCACAGAAGTACTGGTGTCTTAGGAAAGCAGTTGGAAAGTGTAAAGCAGGGATACAAGGAAGCCATAGCAATATAGGATAGATGTCATTTGCTGATAAAAATCCTTTCTGTTAAGGTGTGTTTGCTGTCAGGGACAGCTCTGCATGTGTTTGACATGATTGCATTATCAAAATTAGGATGGAGATATAAATGCTGTTAGTAGAACACTGTGAGCATGAACTTGACCTCTGTGTTTCTTCCCCTCCAGCCTTCTTGGAAAGACATAATATTGACACATAGCTCCACGTGCCAAGAATTGTAAAATCTTCCCATTTGATTGGGATTTTAGATACCAGTTATAGTTAAGCATTGGTGTGGGTTTTTTTTTCCTCTTAAATATGTGGTTATATTTTAGAAAATGAATGGATATTTTTATTGGAATAGGATTTTTGGGGTAATATTTAAAACATTGCAATATCATATTTCAAAGTCTCTGTAAATCACCATCAGAACCTTAACTGGGAACAGCCATATTATTTTGGCATTATTATATGGAATTGCTGTTATGGATTGTGGTTGTGGTAATTGGAGATGATGAGGGTGACAAGCTCTGTGGCCAAATTTCTGTTTAGGGTGACAACATTATGGTGGAGTCTAATGTACAAAGTTCTGCAGACCTTCAGAAAAACCTTTTTAATTGTTTTAAAAGGGTGGGGTTTTGGGGAGAGGATGTTGTTTTGTTGTGGAGTTTTTTGATAAATCAGTTTCTATTGTCTTGCAAAGATTTCTGTTGGAACAAGGGTTTTATTTTCCAGTGAGAACTTTACAGCTTTATAAGATTTTATAGTTTAAAAATTGAAATTGAGTTCATTTTTTAGTCAGTAGTCAGTTTTAGCTAATTTTCATCCCAGATGTCAAAATTGTCATTTGTTCAAATACCATCCTCAGAAAAAGCACTGGTTGTTCAGAATTACAGCAGTTCATTGTTTGCAGTGGTCAAACATGCAAGTCCAATGACACCTCATAGGAATTTCTGAAAGGTGATTCTAGCATTGTCCCTGTTGAAGGTTTGTAGCCTAACGTTTGCATTTAGGTTTACAAAACTCTCTGACTGCATGGTGGGTTTATGCATTCTGTCTTTATATGCAGAATAACAAATTAATACAGTTTGTGAAAATTTGTCAGAGACTACATTTGATAGAAATGCATATTTGTAAATCATTTTAAGAGAAGACATTCAGCAGTAAAAGGAATATTCCTCCCTAAACAATCAAATAAGTCAAATACTACAAATTTTGCTTGTATTTATGAAATAGCTGCATTATTCATTCTTGCCTTTGGGATAAAAGATGTGGGTGTTCAGTTAGATATGCTGTTATTTTATAAGGGGGCCTATAGATACTGAGCTTTCTGACTTGCAGGGTCTGCCCAAAAGTACAACATCTTGTTTTCTGAAGAGCACTTCATCTGTGCTGTAATTAGAGATGAGGATGTTTCTTCTTCTGGTTGGAAATTTCTAACTTAAACAATGTAATTACTATTTTTGAACTGTAAAATCACAAGGATATTAATTATTGTTTACACTTACATATTGAATTGCCTAAAGTAAAACCTTACATTAAAAAGGAAGTAAAGAAGTCCATTGTGAGTGAATGACCATCTTGTCTTGAATGAGATATTCAAACACTTGTATGGATTCTGTCTGTGATTTTTTTCAGGAAAAGGTAAACTTTACATGTTCGGCAGTAATGACTGGGGCCAGTTAGGACTAGGATCAAAGAACACAGTCAGCAAACCAACCTGTGTTAAAGGTTTGTGTGATTTTTCCTTTTTTTCTTTTTTTTGTTTGTTTGTTTGCCTTTTTGAAAGGAGACCCTTGGGAAAAGGTACTTCATAGGATGCAATTCCAAAATAACTGATTCTTTATTCATCACGTGTACACATTACTGCACACGATCATGAAGGTAGCTCAAAGGGGTCTCTTACTGATTTTCCATTGCTTCAGATTCTGAGGCCTTTTGCATCTGAAGATTACTTCAGATACATACAATCCTGTCATTTTTGAGGGCTCTGACCTTATGTAGTATTTGCCTTTTCTGACAAACCATGCCTTCATTTTTTACTGCAGGCAATAATCAGATACTTGGTCTCTGCATTGTCTATGTGTTAGAAGCCAGAGTTCCAACAGCATTGTGTAACCTCTGTGTCACTACTTTCTTAGCAACTTTGTAAATGAAAAAAAATCTATCAGAAACTTTTCACAAGTACTGCTACATTTTTAACAAGTATAAGAAATGCCCAAGGGGGCATAAATGTTAATACATTTTTATGAGGCAGTAAAATAAATTCCTACGTGTTGGAAAATATGTTTTCATTGCACTGTGATCTTCTTGATCTTTCCTAGCAGTTTTTATCTTGTCAAACAAAGCTAAGTCAATACTTTTCCCTATCCCTTTACTTATGTCAAGTCAGATCTATCCCATTAACACATTTCTTTTCACTATTAAATGTTTATCTTCACTCTTTCTGCCAGCAGATCGATCTGTTAGCTTATTGTTAAAAACAAATTATCCTGCTTGTTCAAACTCTGTTCTTCCTGATTTAGTTTATTTTACTGTCCTTTATTTGCTCCTGCCTCCATCTCTCTTCAGACTGAGAATGCAGCTACTCTCAGGTACACATCTTCTGTCAGCCATGTGAGAAATTGATTCTTACCTTGGCTTAAATAGATTTGGTTTCAAGTTTTGGGTTTGCTGTTGAATTGCAATGGAGAATAAAAGATGAAGAGAAGATGAGAGCAATTCAAACCAGACCTGGCATCCACTGAAAAAAGTCACAAGGGGGGTGTCTTTTTTCTCTTGGCAGCAGGAGGAATTACTGGAGCTTTTCTCACTAGGCTTTGGTCATCATTTGGCTTTGGGAATGGGGTTGCAATTTCTTTGCAGTTTCTGCTTGGAGCCAAATGCTTGTGTCTGCATGTTTTCTGAGAAAATATTTTCTGGGGCTTGTTTAGAGATCAATGAAATTGGTTATGAAAAATCACCAGCAACATTGTAAATATAGCATGTCTCATAACATACAGTTGGTTAGCCTAAGTGGGAGGAAGTTTAGGGAGCACAGGCTTCTGAAGAGCTGATTAAGATAATCTCTGAAGTTGAAGAGTGTTGAGATATAAAGATTGTAGGAAGATGCCACCATTGGAAATATTATGGTTCCAGCCTGATGGTACTGGTGGGTGTTGGATAGAAGAGGCAGGAACCTGAATTTGGGCAAATTAAGTTTGTGTGACAGACCAGGGGCAGTTCATGCTTAAGTTGATAATTTGTTTGGTGACTTGGTAGAAGGGACTTTAATCTGGATGTCAAAGAGCTGATGAAAGTTGATGTGGAAGGGCTGAAAAAGGGTTTGTGAAAGGGATGATTGTTGTTGGCTTTGTTATGGACTAGTGCAGTGGAAAAGCAATTAAAGATTTATTATGTAAAAATAATCCAGGTTTAGAGCCTTGTGTAGGGTACATAGACATGACTGACAGAAGATGATTTGTTGACAATTTACAGTAACTGGAGCAAGGATGGAAAAGTCAGGGACACATTTTTCTTTATTTCTGGAATGGAGTGTACTTTTCATAGAAGAGGAACGTCTGTACTCTGTATTCTCTCTTTCCCCCCCTCCTGACTCCCCTCCCATGCAGTCCCACTCTTTCAAAGTGACCAGACTGCAGAGAAGTGCATGCCATGGCACTCTCATTGGTGGTAACTCAGCTGAAATTGAGACAGGGTGACACATGAAAAAATGTGGGCACGAGTCCAGTAGGGCTGCCCTTGGCAATGGAGGTCAGTGATCAGGAAGTGATCAGAGCAGAGAGAAAAGGGATGTGAGCACAACAAAGGGAGGTAGGGATGGTAAGACAAAGGAGCAGGATGGTTTCAAATATTTACAATAAAGAGAAAAGTCTAAGAGGGAAGTAACAATAGCACTGTTAATGAAAACTGAAGACAGCTTAAATAATTTATTTTACCCTGCAACTTAATATATTCTTTGAGGCAAATCCCATAAATGGCAAATTCCAGGGACTGTGGCATTGGTATGAAGTAACAATCATCAAGTTAACTTGAGTGTTCTAAGTTTTAAAGGTTTGACCTATTTTCTTATCTTTGGGGAATACTGATTTGATAAGTCATGTGCTAGATTCCAGTGGGCAACGAATCTTCTAATAATTCTGTTGGTAAAAATATGAAAAGGAGAAATCAGAGCTCCCTCTAGAGCATAGAACATTTTGTTGTTGAACCAGCTATCAGCTTGTTTGTAACTTTCCCTTCTCCTTGGTTTTAATTCTTAGCTTTAAAACCAGAAAAACCAAAACTTGCTGTTTGTGGAAGAAACCACACTTTAGTTTACACAGGTATGTAAACTATATTCTATACATATTCAAGATATATTTATTCCTTTGCATTTGTGCAAAATTACATTAGGAACGCCAAAAGTGTTCAAGAAGAAAAAAAAAAAAGATAAATGAAAAAAATGAAAATGGGTCTTCTAAAACTTAGGAATTTGATATCCAGTTCTTAGAAATCAGAATTTTTTAGGATTTTTAAAATGTATTCTGAGCAAATGCATTTATAAACTAATGTTAGATGGTAGTTTTCTGGTAATAGACATGGAAAAATTTCTTGCTGGCATTTGAGCAATTGGTGGTTAACAATTATGAATATTTCCTTTTAGCCCTGTGAAGATATATTGTTAGTTTTATATGCATCTGTACTCAAGTTTACCTTTGACAAATAATCTTTATTACTGTGAAGTTATATATTTGAATAAATTTAATAGAACTGAATATTTTCAAGTCTTCAAATTTTGTTGCATTTTTGGTTATACAACATAGTCTGCTATTTCAATGACAAGTTGCTTTATTAAGCTATAAATAAATAAACAGTAAATTTAAACTTAAAAATAAATTTGTAGAGGCACAGTATACAGAGAATTTATGAAGGTTCTTGTCATGCTTCTATAATTTATGTAATGAAATAGCCATCTCTGTGGTTGCAATCCTTTAGCTTTCAGTAATGTTGTAAAGAGGATTGTTTGATTATTAGGAGGTTTATATATGTGGAGACCCTGAAGACTGTAAATAAGGTTGTTAGAATAAAATAGAACATATTAATAACAATTGAGTATGCAATACTGCACAGGGCAAATATTAGTCACCTTTGGTGTACACACTGGCTAGATAACTTGTAGCCATTTATAAAATACATGTCAGTTTATTTATCACATTTCTGTCTGGGTTTGTGTTAATAATAGACTGTATCTGTTTCTTCATAGATGAGCACTTTAGATGTGAAACATACTGAAATTAAAAATATAAATCTTAAAGTTCTCTAAAGTTGAAGATATCTGTCATCAGCGTTAAATTCAAGATTCTTAAAAAAACCTGGTTAATTAAATCAGAAGTTATTTAAATATTAAAATAAGTAAAATCTGTCTAATAAAAAACTAAGTAGACATATATTTCATTCACAGTACTCAAAACTATCAAGTTATTAATTTCTTTAATTTACGTACTAATACAGCCTCAGTTTTTCTTGTGTGTGACATCATGCACTCTTTTCCTCCTGCTTTATCTCAAAATATACATTATTTGTGGAAGGAGCTGCTTCTGGCTGCCAGGGCTACTATAGTCATTTTCTCAGAGCTCTTGCAGAATTTCCAATCATATTTATTTCTACATCAGTCTCCAGAATAGTGGGAAATGCAATCTAAATATATGCAAGGCCTTTAGGAAGTTCTGCTCTAAGTGTGTGCAGGAAAACCTTGCTAGCTATGACAGAAACTGCTAATTTCAGCTGGAGGGTGTTTCAGGGCAATAGACCCTAATGTTTTTGTGATGTTTTTTCTTTCCATTGAAAATTAAATTACTTGCTCAGGTTTCTTCTTTCTGTGTATTACCTGTGCTTTTCTGTATGCAGAAAAAGGAAATGTCTATGCTGCTGGAGGTAACAGTGAAGGCCAGTTGGGATTAGGTGACACAGAGGAAAGGACCACATTTCATTTAATTAGTTTTTTTACCAACCAGCACAAGATCAAACAACTATCAGCTGGATCATACACCTCAGCAGCAGTAACTGGTGAGAACAACTGCTAATAAAATCTTTTTATGTGTGTCCAGCCTGGTTCCAGGAAGACATTTAATCCAGCATTCTGTCTGCATATGTGAGTGCATTTTCTATCCTCACTGTCTTCTTTCCTTGGTAGCCACAGTCATTTTTTGACAGCCAATTGCCTGTTCTAACAGTCTGGTGAAGGGTGTGTGTCTCTAACTTCTTAAGAGTTTTTGTGAAAGTTTAGTAGAAATACTTAGAGGAGGAACAGTATGAATACCTTCAAAATTGAAAAAAAAAATCTTCAGTTTAATTCCAGGGAAAGCAGCTACAAAACATGAATCCTATGAGAAGTAAGCATCTCTAATCCACTTGTTACTGCAACTATTGTGGTCCATTGGTACAGGCTGCAGAGCTGTGTCATTCCTTACTAATTCTGGGAGAGGCTGAGCCTCTCACCTATTTCTCAGGTGGCAGAATTATACCAATTATACATCACAGCATGCTGAAATCCACACAGTTACAATACTTCCAGTCACTGGATGGGTGGTCCTTTATTAACCTGTAATGCAATTTTTCAAGTCTTGCTGTAAAGCAGGTTTTTCTGTGCCTGTTTAGGGTAAATTGAGGCTGTAATTTCAGAATTTGAAAGAGATGCTAGCCTGCTTGTTTGGGTTTTGCTTTTTTTATGCCAATTGCTGACATTCTCCTGAGATTTGTAGATTTTTAGGACAATTTTTAATTATTTTAGCTCCTAACACCACCTCACTAGCACTGTAGGTGGTACTTTTATATTCATAACTTATTTCTCACCAATAAGAAATATGCATAGAGAAGACTTTATGTCTTTAGAAGAATCTAGAGACTTTTCGTGTTGTTCTCTGCTTTTTTTGGTTTCTTTTTTTGTTTTATTTACTGTTGCCATTGGTCTTTGTTTCAATAGAAGCTGGTCTTAATAAACCTGGAACATCTACTGTTGTAGTTTAAGGAGAGCAAAATGAAGCTGGTCAATATAACCACCTGTGAGGAGAACTGAAAGATAAGGCATGAATAAATGGGATGCCTTCCAAAGTCAGAACAGAGAATAAGTTTGGAAGAATGAGAAAGGAGACTTGCCCCTAGAAATGAGAAGATGCCTTAAATTCCCTGTAATATTTTCATACTGACCTCTGGCAACTGAATTGTCTCACTCAGTCTTCCTCTTTCTGAAGGAATATTTTTTACATAGTACTTTTTCTGTTGGTGTTCATGGCCTAACATCAATTGATGTAAGTGCTCTGGGCCACTTTTGAAAAGCTTAAGGAAAGCCTTTGTATTTCCAACTTGATGATCGTGTTGTGCTAAATTATTTTATATACTTGAGATCATGATATTCAGTGGTATCATATAAAGAGTTTCTGAAATACTCTTCAATAAATAGATTAACTTTTTATTAGTTTTTGTTTTAAATCTATTAACTATCTGTGTTTTCATTTTAGAGAATGGGCAGCTCTTTGTGTGGGGTGATAATTCAGAAGGTCAGATTGGCCTGGCCAGTGAAGCCTCTGTCAGTGTCCCCTGTGAAGTGGATATTGGAAAACCAATTTCCTTTGTTTCCTGTGGATATTATCATTCTGCCTTGATTACAGGTAAAAGAATGGGAATACAGGTTAGTGGAGACAAGACAGTGGTTTTCAAATAGTTTGAAACTTGATACCCCATAGTTGTTAAAAACTGCCATGTGACAGAAAGCCTCCTATGTAGTTTTGTGTCACACAGAGAGAAAAACTTGCAGTTAATTTTCTGCATTTGCACATTGTTGTGCTAAAGTGTATTAAAACAATGAAATATCACTGTTCATTTTCATAAAGGTTATTGCATATATTGTGGATTAGAACTATGGCTTCAAAAATCCAACTTTTTTGAGTTTGTTTGGGTTTTTTTTGATGATCAAATAATAAACTTCATCTTCTCTAGAAATACCAATATTGAACTGAGTTGCTATGTCATGAGAAAAAAATTAATCTTGTTAGAAGTAAAAGATTGTTGTCCAAGTTTGTTTTTTGGTCTTAAAATATAAGTTTTGAGTCAGTTAAACTGGCAGTATGTGATATCAGGAGAAGTGATGCTACAGTGAGCTGTTGTCTGATCTCCAAACCGAACCAAACCAAACCAAACCAAACCAAACCAACCCAAACCAAACCAAACCAAACCAAACCAAACCAAACCAAACCAAACCAAACCAAACCAAACCAAACCACCTCCCTATTGATTTCCACCTCTCTCTTCCCAACTCTCCATTGGTTTCCAAAGTGAAGATTCCACTCATCTTTTAATAATGCTAGTATGGATGAATTATCAGCCAGTATTGATGGCATTATGTATGAGCAGCTATGAATTCTTCTCAGCCATATAGATTTGCATTATTAAACTTTACTGTTAGGTCCCCTTAGAGTAATTAAAGATTTCAAAGGATCAATAGTTTTGATTGTAAAGCTTTTAATGGGTGCCCAGGAGCTATTTCATCAGATACCTTTCCCAGATTACTTGATAAATGTATGTTTTCCACATACAGTATCTATATTGCTCTCTTAGTACATGCTGTTAACAAAATGAGAGCTTGCTAAGGTGGACAGATATTAATTAGGTGTTATGCTGGTAGTGTGAAACTTTTACTACAAATGCTTTATTACAGTAAATGAATTAAGTGTCTGGGACTGATCAGGACCTCAGCACCTGTTAGGAAATACAGCTTCCTGGACTCAGAATAAATAGGGGGAAAAAAAGATACTTGCTTCAAGAATGTGGTAGTAATGTGTGTATCTCTGCCTTTGAGCCAAGAGCTGAAGGTCCAGGAGTGCAGCAGCATGTCACAAAAGTTCTCATTAGCAGAAGGGTTGAGGACAAACATCCAAAAGTAAAGATTTTGGAACAATGTGTGCCAAGTGCACTAAGGAAGTGGAAACTTTTAATGGAAGGGGATAAGAAAAAAATGGCTTAGGTTTGTACCTGGTTAAGAAAAATGGAGCTTCTTAAAATATTAATAGGAAGAATGAACTGGTTATCTCACCTGTGAAAATGAGGAGTTGTTGAACCTGTTACTACTTAAACAGGACTGAGTATGAGATGGAAAATCTTAATTTTCAGCCTTAATATCTGCAAGTCCTGCATGAATTGGGTTCAGTCTATGTCACTTAAGCTACTGACACACACATGGCCTTCTTTGTGGTGAAAGCATAGATTTTTTTAATTCCCTGTGGTCCCTTGCCAACAGTTTTATTTAACTGATATTTCAGCTACTGTAAAAATTTAGTATTGGACATCCAAGTAATTTTGCAGTATTGATTTTCTGTTGCACTACTGTCAGTGTGTATCCACACAGTGTTTAAAAATTAACTTTATACATTTATTCTGAGTATGCCATAGTCAAAGGATGTGTTACTTATAAGTCATTAGAATGCTATAGAATTACCACATTTTGATTTTTAGACAATATAAAAAGTAATGCACTGTTTTAAATAGTGTAACACACTTGCAGGATTTAAGACATGGTAAATGCTGTCAGACTGAACTGATGAGCAAGGCACCATATGCCTCCCTTTCTTAATATATTTATGTTTGACATAAGGTGTGTGCTGCCTGAGAAACCTGTTGGAAACACAGGCATATCTGGGTTAAAACGAAGAGGTGGCTCATGAGGACACAAGAAAACATAGTGTGGACACAGAGTGCCCTCTCCAGGGCAGGATGTTCATTTATAAAACTGTTGAATAAAAAAGCAGTGAAGTATGAATTCCAGCTTCTTTTTTTCCTTTTTAAACTGAAATTCTTATTTCTTTGATATTGCTGGGTTTTAGAAATTTTTTTTTAGTAGGCTTCTATCTTTAAGGTGTTTAACTGCTATAAAGCCAAGAGCAATGCCTCTTATAGTTCCAAAAAGATGTTGTCACCCTTCTTCCTTCTGCTTTCTGAAAGGCATTCTTTGCAGACAATAATTAACTGCTGAATATGTCACCTGTATTCTGCCATGTACATGGACTGCACTGATGCCAAAGGGGTTGCAGAACAGAAGAACAGAATAAATCCTGAATATTTTAAATAGTAAAACCCACTTTGGAAATTTAGACTAGGCACATGCACAGGCAATGGCTAACTCAATTCCATATGCAAATTAGGAACTAGCCTGATTACTCAGTTCATATTTGAAAGGTGATTGTTTGCTCCCTTTCCCTCTCTCTTGCATTCGTGAAGGAGTTCCACTGAAAAGTTCTTAGTCTGTAGTTCTTAGTCTGTAGCTTCCAGCTCTCTTGAGGATTTTTTCACAGTGTGTTTCCTTTCCTCCCTTTTTGCAGCTTTGAACATTGTGTCCCAGTATTAGGGTTACATCTCATGCAAATCAGCAGAGAAAAAAACTGCAGGCACAGTGTAGCAACAATTTTGAGCCCTTCTCCAGATGCTGACTTTCCTTTGAGCGCACATTCAGGAGGGGACAATTTTTCAGGAAGCATTGAGCTTGGCAAGCATGTACAGCTCCTTTGTCCACTGCAGGAGATGGAGAGCAGGAAAAGCTAATGTATCTCACTACTGCTCTGGGCTCTAGAGCAGAATTAGATTTGTGGAGACAGAAAGGAATATTTGAGACCTCTTCTAGTGTTTCCCCTGCCTGAATTGTAACTGTAATTAAGGTCAAGATAGATTCTTATTGAGAAGGTGTCTTTTTGTAGAGGGCTTAGCAGGTTCCTTGAATTCTTTTTTTGAATGTATTTTTTCAGTATTTTTAAGGACTGGCTTAAGAATCATTCATCCCAAATACATTTCCATGCTCTAAATTTCAATGTTTGAGACAGTTCTAACCAATTTGGTCTTAATAAATACTTTTCTTTTTCTTCTTCGTTTATTCAAGAAATTTTAGAGTTATTCAGTTCTTTTGTCCACTCATTTTTGTCCCTCATTTGCCACCAGCCAGCTCTCTTACCTACTCTCAAATGCACATTTTCCTTTGAGGAACATTTTCCATTCACTTGTCCATTTTCTTGATATGCTCCTGTGATTTTAAGTTTAGTGATACAGAAAGTTTGCCACATTAGGGAAAGTTCAACACGGGAGAGTGTGACTCATATGAGAGGAGAAAATTAAATAACCAGGTTTTGTTGTGAACAGAGTTTCCTGAAAATTCAGGTGTACTGCACACAGTACATCATGTCCTCAGCTTGCAAATGTGCCTCACACATACTGCACTCAAAATTTATCTGGGTTTGACTGGGTTCTGTTTATGCTTGATTGCTATTTTTCATAATTTTTAGACCACTATTTGCCTAAAAGGGATGTGTAATGTATTCAAAAATTGCTTTGGTAAATGGTTTTATCTTTGTTAGCTGGATTATTAAGTGGAAAAAATGTAATAAACTTGATTAGTTTGGGAGGCTTGGCCATTTGAATCTCTAATCCTCGTAATTAGATAGTGATTGGATTAATTTTTTCAGTGCAATAGTGTTTAAAAAGAACTGCTGGTCTCTTCAAAGAAAACTGCATAAGTAGTTATCTCCCAAGTGCTTTTGGGGTTTTTAAAACTTGTTTTTAGAAATATATGGCTGATCTAAGAGTGTTGAAAAAATACTTACCTTCCAAAGAATACGGTATTCTTTTTGTTGGTTTTATTTTTTTTCTTTCTTTCTTTCCACTTAAAATGCTTAATAAAATCTCTTTTTGTTAGCAGAATGTTTTGGTTACAGAAAATCTCACATTGCAGTTGATTTTTATCTTTTTAATTGGGCTACTGTTTTAAAACAGAAAATTGATGCTGATGCAAATAGCAGCAAAATATCAGCCTGTTCAGAATATTTCTGCACATAGATATAAGAACAAAATCAGAATTAAAACTGGAAATCAAACTGAACAGAGAAGCCTAAACATGGTCCATAGGTCTGAAATTAAATGAAGTACACTTTTTTGCAGCTGAGATAATTTGCTGGTTCTTAAGAATCACAGACTGATTGAAATTACTGCAAAAACGTCTTAGAAAAGAGTTGTAGAAGAGTGTAAGAAAGCCTTGAGAAGATGAGGCTGAGAGGGGCCCTCATCCCTCATCCCTGTCTGTCAGTGTCTGCAGGGAGGGCTCAGGGGATGGACCAGGCTCTGCTCCATGGGGCCAGCAATGGGACAGGAGGAACGGGCAGGAACTGATGGCCAGGAAGTTCCACCTGAACATGGGGGAGAATTTCTTTCCTGTCCAGAGACCAAGCACTGGGATGGACTGCCCAGAGAGGCTGAGGAGTCTCCCTCACTGGAGATATTCCAAAAATGTCTGGACACAATCCTGTGATGTGTGCTCAGGGATGACCCTGCTTGAGCAGAGCAGGTTGATATTCCATCAAAATTCCATGCAAAATTATTTCCTGTTTCAGTTCAGATTCTTAAAAGCAACTTCAGTTGACTTAAATACTGATTACAGAGGAAATTACCACATCTCAGAAGCAGGATATATATGGTTTTGTTTTTCCCATGGCTTCATTCCTTGCAGGCTTAATAGTGTGATTCTGAATTTGGAGGGGACTGAAATCTAGCACTTTTGTGTCCCATCAAAGCAGAGTACTCTTCACAGCTGTTTGGGCATTATACAAATATGTTCAGCTATCCTGTAATGTTCTTGCACTTCTGTCTTTATAATTTGTATCTGCAGCAGTCTTGACAACCCATCCTTGCTCCTGAGTATGTGCTAGAAACCATATTTTCTGTTCTGTACTTTCATAGGAGATGGTGAGCTCTATACTTTTGGAGAACCTGTGAATGGGAAACTGGGATTATTCCCTGAACAGCTGAAGAACAATAGAGTCCCACAGCCTGTACTGGGAATTATGGAAAAGGTTTATAAGGTTGCTTGTGGTGGAGAACACACCGTGGTGCTGACAGGTAAGCAATTTAACTGGCTTTTCTTACAGGTCTGTAATTTAAACTCCATTAACCCCAAAGAATTTACATCTCACTGAAATCCTGGATGCTGATGCTAAGAGGAAGATCATTTTATACCAAGGAGGTAGAAATCCATGCTCCACCCAGCTAAGGCAGGCCTGTGCTGCACTGCCCATGTCCCTTGGCTACAGGATGACATTGGCCAGGTGATTTTAACAGAGGGGCTTCCAGACAGCTCCTGGTTGACACCACTTGCCTGTCCATGCTTTTATCTGAAACTTCACCAGCAAGGTCCCATGTGAATGTCCTTTTTATTCAGTATAAAATGCTGAATTTATCAGTATAAATGATGTATAGAGTTGTTTCAGATGTAGAAAATCCTGTAAGAGCTCAAACTGAGGTAACCTTCCCTGGATAGGATCTGCACAGCATGCTGGGGTCCTTTTCAATTCCACACAGCTCGGGATTCCCAGCCTCTGAAGGGACAGAAGGTTATTGATCCTGTCTTCTTTTTCTTTATAGTCTTAGCTCCAATAAACAGCACTTTAAGAGAACTTTACATAGGCTGAGTGCCTTTGTTACTGGAATTGTAATAAGCCAGCACCACCTGGTGCAACACAGATGATTGATGTTTCTTTCCTCTAAGGAGCTTGAAATTGTTATTGCAGTGAGAGGGAAATTCTAGAGGAAAGCTTCCATTCAGTAGTAAATTTAAATGCTCTTGAATATTTAGGAAAGTATGTAGGAAGTCACTTTTCATGTAGCTTCACTATCTACTGCATGCCTGAATGTATTAGATATCTTATTGTGGTACAGAATTTACTTGTGCCTTTGAGCAGAATCTTTAGCATAAATATGAAACTAGCACAGACATATACATTTGACACATTGTACAGGTTATGAAAATCAGCAAATACAACAGTTACATATTAGTTTTCAGGATCACATATATAGTACTTGGAAAATGCTATGTGCTACTGAACTGTTAAATAGTTATATGCCAGTGGTGACTTAGCTTTTCCAAGGCATACATGCAAAGCACTGCCAGCCATTTCTTTCCACAAATTATATCCTGACATAGAGTGGTGTAGAAGCAGGAAAAGTAAGTTTGACTTTGCCTGAAGATAGTTCAAAAATATCAGCTTTAGCTTGTAATGAATATAATATGTATAAAACTGTATAGCCTGTAATTTTTTTTTCTCTGCCAAAATGAAAAAGCTGTAAAACCAAGCTGAATGTATAGATATCAATCCTTAAATCTATATTCTGAAGGTTCTCTATAGTTGTCTCTTGACAATCTTGTGGTATGCCTTCAAGGTTATGCAGCCAAACTTTCAAAAATATAAACTGAAAATCTAACTGAGGGAGTATTACTGTGGGTAATATGATGTGATGTTGGACTGCAAGCCATTGGAAAGAGTAAAGGTGGAAGTGAAGTGCTGGGAAGAATTGTGTGTAGTGAGTCAAGCTGCAAGGTCCTGGGTAGGTTAAAATTCCTTTGCAAAAACTATGAAGAGGCAACAGCAGTAGCCAGTCCAGGAAGTAATGTAAACATTTGTCTACATTTCAATGCCATTGTCTCCCTTCTTCCACCAACATACAGTCTTACCCTGGCAGTATTCTATGTCACAAAATAGATTTCTTTATGTGAAATCAGATTATCATTATTAGTGAAAAAACTGCCATAAACTTGGGACCAAAAAATGTATAAATCATAGCATTATTTTATGGCTTATAAAGTGAAGTTTTGTAGAAAGAATTTGATTATTGTCATTGGTTATTTTTTTAACAATGAATCTGAATTCAACCATTAGATATTTTGACTTAATGGTGTTTCATGTGAAATAATTATAACCAATGACTGTTTCAGAGATTTAGAAGAAGGATACAGACCTGGATGCCATCATCATTATAGTGAAATCTGTACAAGAGCTAGAACAAAGAGGGAAATATAAATGCCATAGAAAAAATACAGTGAAGAAAATACCATAATTAGTATGTATGTCTGTAAAATTTACTTGCTTTTGGAAATAAATTCTTTAGTAGAAGGTAAATAAGAAATTTAGTGCTGGCTGAGCTGGCAGCTGATGATCAAAGTGTTGAGTGCCAGATAACCTAGTTGAGTCACAAAAAGAGCAAAACTATATCCCCCTCAAAAATACATTTCCTAAAGATTAATAGTTGTGATGAGAGTGAAAAGACAGATTTTTAAAAAAAATATGATTCAGCTCTTAATAAATAGGTGAACTGACTAAGAGCCTTTGAGTGCAGGAGTTGAGGATAGTGGTAATACTGTTTCAGATGAAAGATACTTAGTCAGAAGTGTTGACACAGAGAAAATTTTCTGACTCAAAACAAAATTTGAGAAAAAATTTTGAAAAGAGGTAGATATGGGTACTAAAAGTTTTAAGTGAGTGTGACATACATACACTAATGGCTTTTCACCAGAAACTTCACTTGAAATTAGGCCTAAATTGCATCTTGAGGTAAAGTGGTGTGACCAGAAACTGAGAATTCTTATGATATATCTTTAAAGAGGAGCAGAAACATTTACATTTAATTTACATGAAAATGAGCTTTTAAGCTCACTTTTATAAATTAAGAAAGTAGTACAATTTTGAAGAAACTCTGAATTTCAAGTATCATCCTCCATGAAAGTGAGTGCTGCTTGCCTTTAGTAACACAGTAGGTACTGGTGTGGTTTACATCATTTCAGAGTCTTCCCAGTTTTTAAGGATGTGACATTTCAGTCTCAGGAAACGAGAATTGAGTGTGTGACTTGAATATTCCCCTGCTTCATCTATCTCATTTACCATAGCAAAAACACAAGAGAAAATGTCTTATGGAAAAACTGTTGCACATCTTGGCTCATTTCTTGACATCATTTCTACTTAGAGTTTATCAAATTAGGAGAAAGCATAATTCAGTTATCTTACAGAGTACAAGACAAGTTTCTTCCTGACTCTCATGTGTAATTAGTCTATTCCAAAGCAGTTAATTTGATTTCTTTTTTATGACTGTTTTCTATTCTATTGGCAATTTTGTATGGTGAGAACCACTGTTATCTGTGTTATTAAATCAAGGTGCTGTTTGGAATCTCTACAAGTACCAGAGTAAAAAGCAGAAAGCATATATTAAAATAATTCCTTGTTTTTTTTTTTTTTTTTTTTCTGAAATTCCAAAATGAGAAGCTCAATTGTTTATCCTGGAGAATAAGAATTAAACTGTTGAGAGCAATAATTTAGGAAAAAAGCCCAATTTTTAAAAAGATTGGTTTTAGAAATGTTGAGTGTGGTATTGGAAACCATCTTCTTTACAAGCTCTGTTGTTACCTCTGCCTCTAATATTTGCAATTGTTCTAGACAAGAAACAGAATTGCTTGTAAAAATTATATAATGCAAAATCTTGATAGCACAAAGCTGTTCATTTCATGGCACTGAATCAGGCAGTCCAAGAAGATCCTGTCCTCATCCCAGATTCATTCTCTCAGAGACCAAAAAAAATGCACCAACTACCCCCAATGCTGGCAGGTGCTTTGTGCTGCAAATAAAAGCTGTTGGTATGGCCACTTTCAAATGAAATATGGGAGAGCAGCAATCCTAATCTGTGTTCTTTTTTCAATTAGGTGTTTTAAGAGGTAAAAAAATACTAAATGTGAATCTAGAAATTGGAGAAGAAGAAAGAGATTATTTGGAGTGGCCTTAATAACTTGCAGTTTTTTTTTCAGATGATGACAGATCCTCTGGGAATAATTTTTTCTATAGAAGGATATATTACTTCCTTTCATTCTCTGAAAGGAAGGAAAGCAAAGATAACTCTTCAAAGGAAAAAGTGAGGCAGACCTTTGAGAATTGAACATTTGACATAAGAACATTAATGCATTAGTATGTAAAATGTTGGATTTTTCATCTTCTGTCTCAAGGTCTTTTCAAAAGAAAAGAAAGCCAAGGCACCCTTTTGAAAGAGGACAAAAAGGATATAAAAGCTCTACCTTTTCCTGGCAGAACTCACGATTCAGACCATACAGGATTATTAGATTTTTCAAACCATTCTTAAGTCTGTATACTATTTATACAGAAATCCTCAAATCCAGTTACTAACTCTGGTAATACTGAACATTGTGTTGACAGTTGATTTTTTACAGTAACATTTTTCAGCATAAGCTGTTTAAAAGTAAGCTATTGTGAGAGTGAATAGTTCATTGCCATAATAGTTATAGCAGTAGTAGTAGTAATAATAATAATGATAATGTTCAAGGGAAATGAATTTATGTGGATGGGCCACCAGGATGATTAGAGGGATGCAGAACCTCCCCTATGAGGAAAGGCTGAGAGAATTTGGGCTGTACTGCCTGGAAAAGAGAAGGTTCTGGGCTGATCTAATGGTATTCTTCCAATACCTGAACAGAGCCTACATGAAATAATGGAGAGGGACTATTTACAAGAGCCTTGGAGGACAGGACAAGGGGGAATGGCTTCAAACTGAGACAGTAGGTTTAGATTGGATGTTAGGAAGAAATTCTTTGCTGTGAGGGTGATGAAGCCCTGGCACAGGTTGCCCAGAGAAGCTGTGGATGCCCCATCCGTGGCAGCGGTGAAGGACAGGCTGAATGGGAGCCACCTGGTCTGGTGAAAAGCATCCCTGCCCATAGCAGGAGGTTAGAACCAGATGATCTTTAAGGTCTCCTCCAACCTAAACCATTCTGTATTTTTATGATATAAGCTTACCAGTCTGCTTAATTTTTAGTTTTGTGTATTTTTAACCTAATCTGTAGCCTTAGATACATAGCAGGGAATAAATGATTCTGAAAAACATTCTTGGAGCTCACACAGTTCTGTCAGCAAATGGCATGTTTTAAAAAATATACAGCTTTTTGCCTAGGACTATTTTATTGATAGTGCAAAAGAGAGATTACAAAGGATGCCTGCAAGGATGGAAGATAACCCAGTTACAGGTAAATATCCCTGTTCTTCCAAAAAGGGAAATAGGAATTAAAGAGGAAGCTCTTCCAGCACTCAAGTGCTGGAGGTCATTTGGAAGAGCAAAGCCATTGTCTTCTGTGCAAGCTCTGAATGGTTTCTGTGAAACTATTTCTCTTCATCCTTCAGGGGCCCTCTCCTGGCCTTGCTGCTGTGTTCAGAATGATGAAATTTACCCCTGTCATTTTATCAATGTGTGTGAGGTTGCTTTTCCAGACACTTCTCTTTCCATGCATTAATAAAGACAGATTGGAGGAGATACCTCATTTTTACTAAAGGGGGTTATTAGTGAGGTTTGACCTCCCTTCTGCACCAGAGGGGTGAATCATAAGAAAGGCGCAAAGTTTTTTCTTCCTCTACCCTGATAATTCACTAAGAAGCAAATTTAGGAGAGGCAACATTTAGGTGCCCCTGGTCTATAAGGGCAGCAGAAGAAATTATTAATAATGTAAAGGTACTCTAACCTGGCTTGGGATTGGCCTTTTTCCTTTCAGTAGAAACACAGGAAAGAAAGAATTCCCTGCACTTTTAAAGTTAACACTTGGGAACATCTCCCTCTCAACACAAATGCAGAAGATGTTGCATGTTTCATGCTAAGATTAAAGAAAAAACCTTGTAGGTCACTCAAAGTAATTATGTGAGTCAGATAAAGCCATGTAGTTAAAATATCTGCCAGTTTCCAAAGAATTGTTAAAACCAATGCAGTACTTCTAAACAGAATTTTTGGAATCAGCCATCCTGAGAAAGCAGTTTACTAAAATAAAAATGAGACTGTTGTTTGTTTAGAGAAAGCTCCTGTCTTTCAGGTGTAGTTTCTTATGCAGGAAGTCTCAATATTACAGGAAAATTGTTACTAATTCTTTTACTTGATAAAGCTCCCGAGGTTTTACTTTCTTGCAGTAAAATTTCCAGCAGAGGGAGCTTTACTATTGCATTTAGTTAAGAAAAACAAGTTTACTCAATATTTTTCATCTACAGTTTAAAAAAAATATGAGACCATTGGGCTACTTTTTTTATGGTGTGAATTCATGACATCTTAGTATGGAACAATTTATAAGGAACAGAAAGGAAAAAACTTTCTTAGAAAGAACATTTCCATAGGTTGTGTTACTATTTCATCACACCAGTTCCTTTGAAATTGGAAAGTTCTTTTAACTTAACATGGAATATTTTTTGTTAATTCATAATCTTTCCCATTTTTTCATAATAATTTTTCAAGTGATTTAAGTAGAATTTCTCTCACTTTTCCTTTGTTGCCTACATGCAAAAGAAAAAGGGGCAGGAAATTCTAGGAAAACTTCTTTTTTCCCAAAAACTTCTCTGTACAAGCATGACCTCATCAAGATTTCCAAGCTTCACAATCTTCCCCTGCTGTGATGGAGTGCCAGGGATGGACACACCAAGAATCTTTATTGCTTTGGAGAACCTCTTACTCTTTTTCCTGGCACAGACAGTCCATTAAACAGACAAAATACAAATGTGGAAAGATGATTATTCTGTCACAAGATAACACAATTACAGTGTTCTCTGTATTTATTGCAGGGCTGATTTGGTAGCTGAAGAGAATACTGAAACCTATTCTGTTACTGTTCCAGTCTCTTCTTACAAACAAGTTATGAGGTCTTGTCTATTAAATTCAGGATCATACAATGTTCATGGAGCTAATGAGAAATTAAGATGAGGATATTGTGAAAATGCATATATAAACATTGTGGTCTTGAATTGATTGCAGTATGTAAATTCCCATACATTTTTTTTTTTTTACTTTGTGTACATATGATCAGAGGATTATTTTGCATTTATGTTAGAAAATATATGGCACATTGAACCATTTAAAATTCTTTTCTGTGGATACTTTAGTGCTTCAATTCCTGTTTCTTTATTTTGTTTTATATTAATAATTGATAAGTGTAATCAATCAGTTGGCACACTTTTTAATTGATTAAACATTTTTTAATGACATTTATGTCAGTGGCCTTCCATTTGGTGAATAGAACGTAGGTTATTGTAAACAAACAAACAAACATATATGTATCATCATATTTGTTGTTAACTTTGCCTGTATAATTTCAGAGAAAGGTGTTTACACTTTTGGACTTGGACAATATGGGCAGCTGGGACATGGAACTTTTGTGTTTGAAAGTTCAGTACCGAAGCCTGTGAAACACCTGAAGAAGCATAAAATATGTAACATTGCATGTGGGGAGAATCACACTGCTGTGATAGCAGGTATGGGAGTGCAGAATTCTGGAACCACTTCTAGCAACCCTCTATTATGCTGTAAAAGCTTTCCTTGTTCAATGAGCAGTGGCAGACATATCCATTACTGGTTCTAAAGGTGAAATGAGCCAGTGGGAAAGGTGGATTCGATAGGAATTTCTGACTCACAGCCATGCCATGTAACAACTCTGTATCTCCTGGAGATTGTGACCTCCTAATTATGTCTTGCTAACAAATATTCTTGTTTAGAAGCCTTTGTTTTTCTGTACAATTTAAATCTTATTATTTTGCTTGCGTGTATTTTTTTTTTTTACAAATTGTCTAGACCAACAGCTCAGACAGTACTTTGTCTGAAAAAAATGCATATTTTAAAATAATATTCATCTGTTGAAGATCTAAAAATAATAGTTGAGGTTTTGCTTTTGGAAGGGAAATATTCCTTTCTTTCATGGCCTGTTACTTTGCTTGTAATGGTTCTGTCCCAGTTTTGTACTGAATCTTTGTTTTAACATCCTTTTTATTCCCACACACAGAGAATGGCCTCATGTTTACTTTTGGAGACGGACGACATGGCAAGTTAGGATTTGGAGAAGAGAGTTTTTCAAATCTGTTTGACCCCACTCTGTGTCACAATTTCTTGAAGTTCACAGTTCTTTTGGTAAAACTTTTCTTCATTCTTTTCAGACAGCAGGATATTGATTTTTTAATGAAACACATTATTAATGAGAGCTGAAATAATTTCTTTCTATAACATTTAAATTGTGGACAACACAAACTGAAGGAGAGAGTAAATTATATGTGCTTAGCACAGTGTTCACTTAGTTTAGAATGTCTTTGACTTGGGCTACACATAGAGATTACTCTTTAGGATTTTATTCAGGACTCTTGTGCCCACGGTGTTTTGGTCTTTAGGGCTGTGGTAGTTTATAAACTGAATTATTTATTGCACTTGGGTGGTTGGAAGTATTGGGAAATTTACATCTTCTCTGTGAACACCAGAGAGTCACAGAGAGTCATCTTTTCAAATTTGGCAATTTTTGTACATTAGGAGGTACAAAATATCTTTATATCTTAAGAAAATATCTTTATATCTAAAGAAAATTTGAAGTGTTAGGTTTTTTTTAATCCAAACTGGACAAGAAACCAGGACTAGTCTTTTCTTTTGAGAATTGTGTAAGGGAAGTTTTTTCAACTGCTTCTTGAGGTGTGGAAGAAATAGATGTCACTGAATTGTCGGCATCAAAAATGCTAACATGATTCAGGATTGAACAAAATTTGGGACAAAAATCTATTATTCACTTCTGTTTGTTTCCTGGAATTACAGGTGAAGGAAGATTTTTGGAAGCAGTGAGTGATTTAAACCTTTAAAAAAGTGAAACCTCCGATCTTTATGTAACAATATTGTGTCTGCTGGAGGGTGTCGAATTTGTTTTACATTTTGCTGATTTTATGGTAAAACATTGAGTCACTGAAACTATCAGTATTGCTCTCATTTGACTTGTATCAAAATAATTAGCTAAAATCTCTTGACAATCAATGGAAATATATTTCCTGTCTTTTATATCAAAAATTTGATAGACCTGTCTTTTGTTCTGTTCAATACAAATGCATTGTATTTGACTAACAAGAGGTGAGCAGAGATCACTAGTCATTAATAAACATATTTAAGTACTTTTATCTTGCTGGTGTAATTAGGAACTAAATTTGAAGCCATTTGCTATGTCTTACTTCTACTACATTTCTGTCTTATCATCTAAGCCCCTAGAGATGATTGTAACAGAAGTGCATCCTTGATACTTGCAAATGAAGTAATCAGATCTTTTTTTGATCTGTAGGTTGCTTGTGGTGGTTGTCACATGCTGGTTTTTGCTGCTCCAAGACCTAAAGGATCTGAAGTAATCTTAGAAGATTTATATGAGCCTCGTTTGACTGCTACTAGCCCTAAAATGAGTGGGGACTTTTTACTAGCAAACACTTTGCAATTATCAGCAGCACGAATACGACGTCGAGAGAGGGTAAGTTCAGAGATATATAGAGTTGCCACACTTCTTTCAGAGAACAAAATCACTTTAAAGCAAAAGTCACAACATAAACCAAGCAGTTAAATATATCTTCTTAAACTAAGAGTTTAATTTTAATGTATATTATGAAAAATAGACATTTACCCTTGGTCCCAAAAATTGATGCAGGACAAAAAAAAATACATATTGGTCAGATTTTGCTTTTTTATTTCTGTGAAAGAGATTCAAATTGTTTGCATTTTTTTGTTCTAAATTGTAGAACCTGTTCCTTTTCAATTTTAAACTATCTTTGAAATAGTTTTTTTTAAATAGTAAGAACCCAACTCTTTTGTTGTTCCCTCTGAGTTCTTAAATCTATTAAACAATTTCAAAGTTTATAAAATATCAAAGGAGAATATTAGATGTAGCTACTTAAAATATTACTTTCTGGTCTTTTATCTCCACTACACATTCCATGTGATTTCCTTAACACAACAAGTTGGATTATTTCACTTACCTGTCTGAGAACTAACTACCAAAGCATGAATTTATCCTGTTAAAGTGTATTTATGTTGTGGATTAAATACCTTGATGTTATTTGAGAGACTAGTTTTTCATTTTAAGTTAAAAAATATTTTTCTCTTTTGTTTATATTTTAGGATTGCTTGAAATCATTGCGTAGAAATGATCTTAAAAATCCCACTACATACCTGCCAACTTTTTAGGACTATAAAGAATTAAAATATTAAAGATATTTGTTGAAGCTTATTAAGTTGCAACACTGTATCATCAGCTAACATTAAATACCACTGATAAGTATAAGAGATTGTTTACATTTTCTTCTTCTACCCTTTTTCTCAATCTATTGTTTCTCACTCTTCTAAAGGAAAGGTCACCAGAGCAGTTTGTTCGAATGGCACAAACTCTGCCTCCAATGAGGGAAGGCTTCTTAAAATCTTCTCTGCCTGTGACAAGCAACACCAGCCCCTTCTGCTTTTCTGCAAGAAGTCGTCCTAAAGCTGAGTCTGGGAGGGATGGAGACCATGAAAAAGGTGGAGGGTCCCCACATCATGCTGCTGTTTTCTGACTCTCATAATTTGTAAACAAATGTGCAGTTTGAACCTGAAAGAAGGTTCAGGTTCAGTCTTACCTCAAAAGGGTCTGGCAGTGTATAGACATAAAATGTACTGAGAAATGCAGACAAAAATTGCCTCACACTGTTCATGTTTGCAAAATAAGTTTAAAGATTAAGAGGAGGCTTGAGTGAAAGAAAACCAATTTATAAATTGTACCTGTGGTTCCTTAAGCCTTTAGAAATAAGAGTTCACAAAAATACTGTAAGAACATTAACTATATACTTTGTTTTCACAAAAATAAAAAGAAATTACAGACAAAAAAAAAGCTAGGAACAGTCTTAAAAACACAGGTAAGCCTACAATGAACTTGGATAAGAAAAGAGGTCTACTAATTCTTACAGGACCTTTCTTCTTCACTTGGAAATGCAAAAGTACACTCTGTTATCTAAGATAATAAGGATTTATAATATTCTAGCTAATGGAAATGTCTGGATAACCATAATACAGCACTAGACTTTGGCACAGATTCTCTACAGCAGTTCTGGACTTAACTGGGTTCATGGGTGTGTGATTTCCTGGGAAGAACAGTGCTGAAGAGTGCAGAATGCAGAGCTTCTGTGTCATAGTTAGCTCAGGTTTACTGGACAGACAAATCTAATTTAGAAATAACTAATTCATAGAATGAAGATGATGATTTTTAAATCTGCCAGCATGCCCATTAGCATTTCTGGTTCCAGGAAAGCAATGCAGTGAAATTTGAATGTCCTTTAGAGTCTTCTTAGGCCTAAAACTTTAGGTTTTGTGCTGTACAAAATGGTCGTAGACCTGATGAGCTTAACGAAGTAGGGACATTTTTATGGTGCTGCATTGAATTGTCTCTCTGTCCATTACAGAGATAATGTGCAATGCAGATAACATGACTGCAACTAATTTGGTCTAATTGTTAGACTATTATTAAAGAGATTATCCAAAAGAATCTTTGTCCCAGGTAATATTTAGGTTTTCAAAGACTGCAGAAATGGTCAGAGATCTGCAGTGCACTGAGACCAGATTGCTGAGCTACCTCTGTTGTTAATGATGAAAGGAGATGGAAGTGTTTCTGCTGTGTCTTGAGCTGGGGGAATGAAGATTTTGAGTGCTTCAGTTCTATGTTAGTAAAACAGGAATAATCTCTATTTTATACCAGTGGGGTGTTCTGTTTGCAGTACAGTGCTTGTTCCAATGACATTTGTTTATTTCCCCCTATTTTGCCTTGTAGAAAATAATCATCAAAAAGATAAACCTGGTGAAGTCTCTTCAGAACAAGATTCAGATAATGAAAATATTGACAGAAACCTTGGGGATACAACTGACATCCTGAATATGGTAATGTATTCCAATAATGGATCTGTAATTCAGTGATGTTTTGCAGGACGAGATGAAGAAGCCAAATTGTGTTTCAGGTTCTAATACAGAATTCTTGACTAGCCCAGAACATCATATGTGACACAAAGTACTGACCCACTGTTAAATGAGCATGCATTTTATAGCATCACTACCCAATGCTAAAATATATTTTGATTTTCCAAGTAATATTGTGATATGTGCAGTGCTTCCCCACGCTTTAGCTCTGGAAACCAGAAAGAAAAGGAAAAGGATGCTGGAGGCCACATGGTGATCTCTATCTCTGTCCTTACTTTTCTTGATGATTTCCAACATAGAATTGCAGGAAATGAAGCAGAAGAGCATCTTTTCCTGTTTTGAGAAGAAGTTTCTTAGTACAGGTGGATCATATTAAAGGGAAGGCCAAAATCCAGACATTTCGATTATTTGGTGATCCTCCAGCTTGTTTCTACATATTTCTTTTATTTTAAAAACATGTTCACCTTATCACTTGTACAACTTTCCAAAACATTTTGTTCTCTCAGCAGAAAGGTGCATGTCCTGTCCTTAATGCAGCCACACTTATGCTGGAGGGATTGCACATTTTACAGGAATTATTGTTTGCTTGCATTTAAAAGTACTTTGTAATTTAACAGTCTGTTTGTACGTGCCATTTATTTAATGTTATAAAACTTTATTTTGATTTACAAGAAAGAAATGTGGTCATATCCAGTGCACAGCGTGGCCTTCATTAATTTACTGAAGCATTATTTGCCTATTGCACACTTTGTGTGCTAGACTTCCTTTTCCTTTTTTGTTTTATACCTATCACAAATCAATTTTAAAACATTTAAAAAATTTAAACATAAATTTGAGGAAAACCCTATCAGGCAAACTTGTTAAAATACAAAATAAATGATTGCTCTTTTTGGATCTGAATGAAAACAATCTGTTACAGCATAGTTTTTTTCAATTTTTTCTAGACTGTGGCAACATACATCTTAGTGACAAGAGGAGGAAAAACCTTTAATATCATATTGGTGACACAAATTACTGGGAGTCTGAAACCAGAACTGTCCATGCTCACTGGGTTGAAAAATAATATAGTGGTTAAACCATGAGCTATTAACAATCAGCAACAGCCAATATTATTAGATTGTCATTTGGAATATGTGGCAAGGGATGAGCAAAATTTCATTACATAGCCCCACCTAGTAGTATTCAATGTTGCCTCTGGGTTTCTTGCTTTACATGGAAGAGATAAAGGCATTAGATTCCAAGGAAAATCTCTGCTGTGTAACGTTTCTTTGAAGATGTTCTTTCAAGGCTGTGGTACCACACTGGATGTTGGGTGGAAGTTTGTGAGGATAAGGGAGTAAGGGTCAATTTGTGACCTCACAGAGAGTGGAAGGTGGATCTCAGATGTGCCTGTGGGCTCTAAGAAAGGTCAGGGTAGTGCCCAGTCTCTACAGAGAATTTGGGTGTTGACCTCTGAGCTGGTGACCACTCTATAAGCAGTAAATTACAGAGTGGAAGAGGAACAGGTGAGCTGGATGATCATACAGGTTTGCCTCACCCTGAATGTGCAATAATATTAAAATGTTCATAAAATAGTTCTGTTTAGTAAAACTGGATTTTGATGCTGCTTTCCATACTAAATATATTCAGATTTTTAATAGAGAACTTATTTTTTGCAGACACATGCAATGAAGTTGAATCCTGGTGACTGGTCCTTAAAATTATCACCACTCCAAAAACAGAAGGTACTGTAACTAATTACATATTTATATATTGATACTGATGATTAAAAAATCTGCAGCTCTTGTATTGTCCTAGTACTTCATTGTTTTGCTTTGAGTTTTTAAAAAGTCAGACAAATTTTATAGACCTCCTCTTGCTAATTTTCTGAATATCAGTGACCTAAGAAGCTGCATGAAGGCAGAGAGTATTTTGGCAGGCACCTAGAACTCCACATATCCAGTGTAGTTTGAGATGAGTGTGTAATATTTCCCCAGTTTAAGAAGGAGAAGGTATATCTTATACACCTAGTCACTTGAGGTGATAACATACATTTCTACTGGTCTGGTGCTAAGAAAATACTTTGGGATAGAGTGTAAATAAAGATTTTATTTACACATATTCACCATGAAGTGTATTTAAAGGAGCAATAATACTGGTCCTAATTATGAAATGAAAGTACTTTGTACTTTATATTTCACTCCTAAAGTGATCCCAGCTTTTCAGCACTTTTTCATATTTCATTAAAAGTTTATTTTTTATTTTTAAAGTTATTATTCATAATTTGTTAAATAAGTGTAAAATTTAAAGCAGAAAGACAACAGATTTTCAAACTTCTTAGAAAGAGCATAACAGTGAGCACATCAGAAGGTTTCCAAAGAAGGAAGGTGTAAGAGAACTGTATTAATTTCCTTCTGCTTGTACAGCCTCATGCAGTGCCCCTGCTCTGGTTTATGGCATGTGGTACTGGCTGCACAATTCTTACTGCATTTCCTTGGATAGTGAGAAAGGTGTATCACTACACTGATCATTAACAGGATGTTACATTCTTCTAATATGTGCACTTGTAAATTCATTTCATGTGTAATATTCTGCCTTTTATGCTGTCTTTTAATCCCCTCTCACAAATTGTTTCTTTTCTTGTTCAGATGCTTTTGTAACCTTTTTCTTTCGCTGCCATTTGTCTTTAATGCTTTTTTTCTTTCTTTTTAATTTTCTGCTTCTCATGTGGAATAGAAGAACAATAAAAATGTGAAACTGAAAAGAGATGGTAAGGGTGGGCTGAAAAACAAGGATTCTGATTTCACAAAGGAGGGCTCAAAATTAGAGTCTGACTCTTTACGAAAGCAGTCCTCACTTTCAGGGTCACTTGGACAAGATTTAGAAAAGCATAGTGCCTTTGTAGGGAAGCCTGTGGCCAAAAAAAGTATAAAGAAAGGTAAATCTGAGCATGCACAAAGTGATAGTATTTTGAAAAGTGGTGCTCAAGAAACTACTAGAGACAAAAGCATATTAGTGAAACGGGAGAAAGAATATGTGGAAAACTCTGAATTTTTCAGAAAGGATGCAACTTATAATCTTCCCACTGAAAATCAAATTCTGACTGAAAAAATAAATTCTTCCAATAAAAAGCCAAAAGCTGCTAAATCTAAGCAATCCCTTAAAATAGAGGTACTTCCATCTGCTCCCAGGGATCAGCCCCAGACTGATTCATTAATTGTACAAGACTACAGTCCTGTTAAAAAGCAAGGGAGTCAAAAAACAACAGAAAATCAAAACAAAATAAAGGATGGTGTTGAAAAATCTGACAAGTGTGAAATAATAAATGTCACAGGAGAAGAAAGTAGTGCAGAACAGAAGGAGCTTAAAAAAAAGCATCAGATTTTAAAACAAATATCTGTAACTTCGTCATCATCTTCAACTGAGGAAAGTACTAAGGATCTCCAAAAATATACACTTAAGGAAGAGGTCTACTATGAACACAGAGTTGTCCAGAGGACAAGGAGAACGGTGACACATCTGGACTTAGAAAAAGACAGTGAGATTGAGGAGATACAAGCTACAAACAATGAGAAAGAATGTGTGGAACAGACTGATATAAAAAGCCTGAATGAGAAAGAAACAAGCTCTGATGCTAAATCTGATGAAGACAGGCCATTAGAAATTAAGAATGAAGAGGAATCTGATCAGGAGCAGGAGAATGAGGGCAGTGAAAAGGGTGAAAGTGAAAAAGAAAAACTGGATGAAACAACTGACAGTGAAGGTAAAGTAGGGGAGGAAGAAGAAGAGAGTGAGGTTAAAAAAGATAGAGATGAAGTTTCAGTAGACAAAGATGAAGAGGGAAGAGATGATGAAGAAGAAAATGAAAAGGAAGAATCACAGGCTGAAAGAGACAGTGGGAATGAGGGTGCAGAGGAGACTGAGGAGGTCAGCCAGAAAGATGGCAAAGATCAAGGAGATGAGCAAGTCAGGTTGGTGGAGGAAGAAGAAATGGTGAGTGAGGGAGAAAAGGAGGATATGGAGGAGAAGTATGAGAAAGAGGAAGGCACTGAAAAAGAAAAAGAGCAGGTTAAAAGTGAGGGAGGAGATGAGAATGAGGAAGGAGGGGAAGATACAGAGGAAGAGGAAGAAAAAGAGGTAGAGGCAGAAGATGAAGGAGAAAATGAAAAGGAAGATGAAGAAAAAGAAAGGGAGAATGAAAAAGACAAAGAGGGTGAAGACAGGGAGTTGGGAGAATCATTGGCAGGGAGGGAAGAAGAGGTATCTGAAGAACAGGAGGAGGAAGATGCAAATACAAAAATTAAGGAAGTGGGTGAGGATGGAGTGGAAGAAGGAAAAGATGGGGAGGATGAAGTGGAAGAGGAAAGAGAAGATGAGAAAGAGGAAGGAACAGAGGCGGAAGCAAAAGGGGAGGAGAGGGAAGAAGATGAAAAGGAAGAAGAGGAGGGGGAAAATGAAGAGAAAGGGGAAGATAAAGAAGAGGGAGAAGGAGTTGATGAAGATGAGGGAGAAGGGGAGGAAGAAGAGAGTGTTGGAGAAGATGAGGGAAAAGAGGGAGTGGAAGAAGAAGAGGAAGATGAGGAGGAAGAAGAAGGACTGGAAGCAGAGGGATTGGAAGAAAAGGGAGATGAGGAAACAGGAGAGGAAGAAGAAGAGGTAGAGGAGGGAGAAGAAGGAGGGCAGGAAGAAGGAGAAGGAGAAGGAGAAGGAGAAGGAGAAGGAGAAGGAGAAGGAGAAGGAGAAGGAGAAGGAGAAGGAGAAGGAGAAGGAGAAGGAGAAGAAAAAGAGGAAGAAGGTGAAGAGGAAGAGGAAGAAGAAGAAGAAGAAGAAGAAGAAGAAGAAGAAGAAGAAGAAGAAGAGGAAGAGGAGGAAGAAGAAAAAGGGGAAGAGGGTGAGGAGGAAGAAGAAAAAGGGGAAGAGGGTGAGGAGGAGAGGGAAAAAGAAAAAGAGGAAGAGGGCGAGGAGGAGGAGGAAGAAGGAGAAGAAGGAGAGGAAGAAGAAGGAGATGAGGAGGAAAGGGATGTAGGAGAGGAGGAAGAAGAGGATGAGGGAGAAGAAGATGAGGGTGAGGAGGAAGAAGAGGAGGAAGAGGAAAAAGCAAAAGATAAAAGGAAAAATTATAGTAGTAAACTTCCAGAAAAGAAAAGCAAACCCAGGAAGCCAGAAAAGACAGAAAGTACTGCTTTACCAAACAGCTCTAAACAAAACATGAAATCCAAACGTCATGTAGCAAATGGTTTACATAATTCAGAACAATTTTGGAACAATGTGCTACCTCATTATTTGACACTAAAGTAGCATAGACTACTGGAGATGCATTTTAAGCCGAATTCAGGAAACATTAATTATTATTACTTAGAAGAAACTTTTAATGGAATCAAAGCATATTATGCATATAATGTAAGTGCCAATTTCTTGAAAAATACTGAAGAAATGTTTAGATTTAGGATACTTTTATGAGAGAAATCCTAATTTATTGATAGAATCATTTTCACAATCATCTTTATCATTTATGATATATAAAAAAATTCATTACTGAGGGGGTAAACTGTGTTTGCCTCTTAATGAAAGTGTAACGTCATGCTGGCAAATGAATTATACATTGTAACAGTGTAATCTTTGCCTTTGAATCAGCAATACACCAATTTTAGTTGCAGGACAGTTTACTTGATAATGTGCCTTACATGAAAGGAGTTTCAGTATATTAGCAAATGTACCTATTTTTAAATTTTGATATCACTCCATAATTTATTCCCCCTACTTTTATTCTTTTCATACATTGGTAAAATGTTCAAGTACCTAAATTAAAGAAAGGACAAGTTGCCAAATTTTCATGGGTCAGTAGATGGGAGGTAAATGGAAATACAGGCCTGGGTAAGTGATGGCCTGGGACTTTTCAAGGGCCTTAAGGCTGACTTCTTATTTTGGTTTCAGCACACAATTCTGTGCAAAAAGACCCACACAGATCTCAGAATCTGGCCTAGATTACATTAGAGTTCAGGGATAATTTTTTGAATATCACATTTGGTGATTAGAACTAAGAATTTGAAATATACACCTCTAAAACATTTTTTATTTGTTTATACTGTGCTACACACCAAAGATTCTATATCTGCCTACAAAAGACTACATCACATTAGTCCTCTAACTCTGAGGTACTCCAGGAGGGGGAATATATGTTGCTGCTGTGTGAAAAACAAATATGTTTTCAGGATCAGAGCCAAATCTTCTCCTCATTGGAGGAGATTTATGGTTTTCCCTCCTAAAAAATATTATCTGTAATCTCTAAAAAGAGGTAAATCAACAAGCCAGATGGAATAGTAAGGATAGTGGCAAGAAAGTCTGAATTCTGTTTGGGAAAGACAAAGTAAATAATTTTAAGATATGCAAACAAATCTTGTAAATTATTTTTGTAAGAAAATGCATCACTCTTTCAACCATTAGGGACTGAACTGGCAAATGAAGAGACAGGGACTCATCATACAGCATTTATTACTTGAATATTATGCCAATGGGTGATCTGGGAAATTTTTGTAAACAGATCTCAGTATTGACATTCTCTAGAAAAATATTTATTTAAACCCTACTTGAAAATGAGGAGAGAAGAAGAAAGGAATCAAAATGAGTAAATGTAATTCAATAAAAATGTGAATGGAATCAATACTTATGTTGAGATTATGAAACGTTTTAATATTGTTTTGTAAGATACTGGCATTAAACGATCTTTGACACGATGTCTCCAGGATTTATTTTCTAAAAAGTCTGTAGTAGATCAGTAGTTTCCCAGTAAATCCTAGTCCAGGTCCAACCTTCCTGCCTCACTCACCCCTTCCATATACTGCATTTGAAGGTAAGATTGCTTCAGTCACATGCTGTGCCTAACCACAGCACAAGGTTTCCCCAGTGACTGAATTTTGTCCCTGTGAAATTTGTCTCAAACTTTGGAATTCTCTGGAACAAATTGTCTTGACATCAGCATGTGTCTTTGGAGCAGAGTAAGTATCCTCATATTCTGTTAGAGAATATTTTATCAGTTAAATGCCCTTCCCAAGAAATCAGCTCTCTCTAATGATGGAGTCATCGGATATTTTGCCAGTGTGCTGTGTTATCACTGAACTCCTCTAACAAAACACCTCCCTTTGAAACTAAGTGGAGCTGTGATGTGTTATTTTATCTTTCTTAGGAAAGATTAGGATGTTACGGTGATTAAACTTAGAGTGGTATTGAAAAGTATTTTTATAGGCCTAAAACTGGGTTTCTTGGATATGACATCTGCTTCTTTGTGGTTCTAGAATTCATTGTTGGAAGAAAATTGTGCTGTGAAGAATGAAACAACCCTGTTATTTCTAGTGAAAAATATTTCCTAGAGAGAGGGAGGAAAAAAAAGAGAGCATTTTAAAGCAAATGATTTCCAATTCCACATAGGAATGGCCCTTCATTTATTGTTTGGTTGCAGCATTTAATGTAAATTCTTAGGCTAATGAGGACTACTTGTTGTTTCTCTCTTAACATATGCTGATGGCAGAAGGCTTTCCAAGAGAGCAAAGGAAGCCAACTTATGGGCATCTCCTCTTCTTTGTTATGTCTGGATGAAAATTCATTGTTTTGAGAACTGATTTTATGTCATTTTGTAGCTCATTCCTGTGGTAGGGGAAAAGCAGAGCTTTGCTCCAGCACTTCTAAGGGTTTTCCACAGACTCGTTACATAAATTGTGCTCTGTGCCAGCGTTTCTGGGCTTTGAGAGGACTTTGGAACTCCATTAGCATAACGAGTGGAATTTTATTTCGTTTGACTCATTCTGGTTTATAAAGTTTGCTACTTGTGGTTTTGTGACAATTCAGTATATCCTTGGTATTTGTTATGGCATACAAAGAGATTTATATGCAGTACTGAAGAAACATGGCAGAAATAGTCCTGAGTTAGTTTTTAATGGAGAAAAAAAAATCCTGCATTAGAGAGAAGACAACAGACAATTACCCAGACCAAAGATCTATCCATCCTTTTTCTACCAGTTGCTACTGGTGAGTGCCTTGGGGAAAAAAAAATAGAATATTAGAGCAGCACAAACATGTAGTGTTACTTGGCCACTGTAATAATTCAGTATAATGAATATATTCAGCATTTTCAAAACTTGGTGGTTCAGCAAATATATGAATTACATTTAACATCCATTTTCTTCACATGAATTTCTTTCAATCAATTTTTAACCTGTTTAGCATGTTTTGGAAAATAATTCTTAGATTTCTTTACACATTGTTTGGAGAAGTAACTCCTCTTTATATTTGCATCATTTGATGTCTTTGTATTCTTGTACTAGAAAAAAGAGCATTTATTCCCTCGTCATGATTTATTCCCTAATGATTGCCATGTGGAAAAACTGCTCAGTTCTATGGTTTGTCTAGAATTAGTGGATTATTGATTTATTACTTACAGTTAACCAGTAAACAACCACCTACATGTTTAATTGAAGAGCAGCAACACAGCAGTTGACAGCAACACTGGACATCCTTGCAGTGTTAATAAGCACCTGTGGATTTCCAGACACCCCCTGCAGCCCATCTCAGGAGCTGAAATCCCTGCACAGCCTCCCAGACACATTCACAGAATTAGGGATGTCCCTGCTGCCTTTTACACCTCGGGCACTTTCAGAGGGGGGGGGATGCAGGCCTGCTGCTGCCTCACAGCTCTGCTTAGAGTGACTCTCAGTGTGCTCTGGGTGCTCTGGGTGCCTTTGGAATATTCTGTATGTGCTCTTCTCTTGTGCCTGCAAAATTTCAGCAGGTAAGTTTCTCCATGATAGCTGAGCATACCAAACCATTTATTCAGATAGTAGATCTCTTTGCATGATTGATGCTGAATAACAAGAGTCCTTCTCCAAACTACTTAAAATGTCTAGGTCTCACTCATTATTTTTTGTTCCAGTTTCTTATCTGTATGAGTACATGGATATTTAGAACAGGGCCTTTCAGAACTACGCAGAAAGGACATCTACTTTTTGTTTTCATTGCTCTTAGTTTTTTTCCCTCCTAGTTTTTCTTACCTTTAGGTGAGATATTATTATGTTTTAGTATTAATTTTAGCTTTATTTTACCTTATTTTCTCCCAAGATGTCACTACCTTCTAGATTCTATCTCTCATATAACATGAAGGATCTGTAAAAAGGCCAAAAAAGGGCAAAGTAAATGTGAAAGGGTAATTTTTCATCTAATTTCTAATTGTGGAAGTGACAGTGTTTAGTACTGTGGCATTCTATGAGCAACTGAGTAAATTCTTTGCTTGCACAAATGGCAAACCCACAGTATTGTGCTCAGTAAAGTTCTCAGCATGTTTGGGATCCAAAGTCACTCACTGAGCTGGAACATTCTTATACACTTATTTATGTTTTAATGGAGACAGCAGAGGTTAACTTTTTGCATATTGAAAGGACTTTGGAGAGAGAGCTTTGGCATCAGAAAATTGTATTGCAGAGAGCAACAGAGGTTTTATTTTTCTATTGCCAAAAGAAGAAGCAAGGACACTTAATCACTCTTTTTTTAAGGATTGATGATTGTGCTTATTGCTTTTCTGCTTGTCAACCTCATGCTGTAATAATTTAAACAAATATTAATACTGTTATCTCAAACTCCCATACTTAGTTATGAAAATAATTCTTATCAGGGCCCTGAAATGTGTAGTGTAAAAATATTTACCATTTTGGTTCTTTATTTAACCAGCATTGAAAAATCAGAAATTACTCTTTTCATCTCTGGTGGGTTGCAGGGCTGTCTGCTGGAGTGTCCCAGGTTCAATGGTGTGGATTTAGAGCCTTATCATTTATCATGACTGCCACACCTTTCACACAGAGCCTCATTTGTGGTTTGTGTGAGGTGTAAAGCATTTGTGCTGTTGTATGGAGAGTGTGAGAGAGAGAAACAAAGGTGGCTCTAAAAAGAATTTTATATTAAACAAAGCCTTTATTTTTTGTAGGGATATAGATCACAGTACTATTGAAGAGTAATATTTCACAGAATCACACTAGGTTGGAAGAGACCTCCAAGATGGTCGAGTTCAACCTGTTCCCTGACACCTCAACTAGACCATGGCACCAAGTGCCACATCCAGTCTTTCTTTAAACACATCCAGGGATGGTGACTCCACCTCCTCCCCAGGCAGACAATTCCAGTACTTTATAACTCTCTCTGTGAAAAACTTCTCCTAATATCCAACCTGTATTTCCCTTGGTGCAGCTTCAGACAGTGCCCTCTGGTTCTGTCAGTGCTGCCTGGAGAGAGCCCAACCCCACCTGAGCACAGCCACCCTTCAGGGAGTTGTAGAAAGTGATAAGGGCACCCCTGAGTCTCCTTTTCTCCAGGCTGAACACC
>VYXF01011288.1:7779-22415 GCA_013397295.1 Polioptila caerulea
GGGGAGTTGATCCCAGGATCCATCCCAGAATTTAGGATACTGATCCCTGGATTCCCCCCAGGACTTGGGGGGTCAATCCCAAGATCCACCCAAATATTTTAGGGGAGCTACATCCAGAATCCTTCCCAGAATTTTGGGCAGCAGATCCAAGGATCCACCCAGCATTTTGAGAGGATAATCCCAGGATCCATCCCAGCATTTGGGGGTGCTGATCCCTGTTTTGCTGTGTGGAAGAGGCTGGAATTCTGCTTCCCTGTTTTCCTGGCTCTGGGAAGAGCCGACACTCTGGGAGAGGTTGGAATTCTGCTTCCAACCTTTTGGACAAATTCTCTGGAGCTCTCAGCCACTGGATTGGGAATGAGGGATCCACGTGCCCCAGCTTGGAGCTGCTCCTGAATATCCAGAGGGACAAATCCCAACCCCAAATCCCAGTCTGGACTGGGCTTTGGTGTTCCTGAGCATCCATCTTTCCCTGGGAAGTGGGAAAAGCCTCCAGAGTGGGATAAAATCCCTGCATTCCCCCCAAAATCCCAAATCCCAGCTGCTCCTGCTCTGAAATCTGTGAATTTGGGAATTTGTTGTCATTCCCGGCCTGTGTTTACATTCCTGGTTTCCAGCCTGGCTCTTCCCAAATTCCCGGGGCAGCCACATCCAAGGTCGGATGCCTCCCAAAAGTCGGGATCAAGGAGGTGCTGCGGGAACAGCTGGAGCCTGGAAAAACTGAAAAATCTGGCAAACCTCCCGGGATGATCCCAAAAAATGGAGAAGGAAGGTGGGGAGTGCGGTGAGATGGAAGCCCAAAATCCTGTGGGATTTGGAGGAGCCGGGATTTGGATCCAGGGATGGGTGGGATGAGCTCCTCATTCCATGATTCCACGAGGAATTCCTGTTATCCAGAGCTTTTCCCAGACAAACAAAAGCTTTTCCTGGCTCCAGGGGTCAGCTGGGAGGACACAGCCGGAGCAGCCTCCTCCTTCTCCAGGAGTCATCCAAGGATTTGGATCTGGGAAAACCACGGGATCTTCCCTTTGGGAATGGTTGATGTCATTCCCAGATTTGCATCCAGCTGAACTCGCTCCCTGTTGGGATGAAACATTCCCACTTTTCTCCTCCCCTCGCCCACTTTCCCCTTTATTTTCCTCCAATTTTTCCCCCTCTTTCTCCCAGTTTCTCCCCCTTCTCTCCCAGGTTTCCCCCACTTATTTCCCAGTTTTTCCCTATTTTTCTTCCCAGTTTTTACGCCTTTCCTTCCCAGGTTTTTCCTTCCTTTCCTTCCCAGTTTGCCCCCCTTTCTTTCCCCAGTTTCTCCCCCTTTTCCCCAGGTTTTCTCTCTCCTCTCTCCCAGTTTTCCCCGGTTTTTTTTCCCAGTTCCCCTCCATTTTTCCCCCCCAATTTTTCCCGTTTTTTCCCCAGTTTCCCCCAGTTTACCCAGTTTCCCCCCCCCAGTTTTTCCCTTTCCTGTCCTCCAATTCCCCCTCCTTTTCCCAGTTTCCCCCCCCATTTTCCCCATTTTTTCCCGGTTTCCCTCTCTCAGTTTTTCCCTCTCCTCTCTCCCTCAGTCTTCCCCCCTCTTTTCCCAGCTGAGGCACAGATCCAATTCCTGGCTGGAATTCCCGGCTGGTACAACCCCAGTTCCAGGCTGGAATTCCAGCTGGAATCCGCTCCCTAAAGGGAGGAAAGGCCGTCCCCATTCCCACCCTTTCTTTCGGGACCTCATCCTAAGATTCCAGCTCAGAATTCCTGACAGGCACAGCCCCAGTTCCCGGCTGGAATTCCCGACTGGCACAGCTGATTCCAGGCCGGAATTCCAGCTGGAATCCGCTCCCTAAAGGGAGGAAAGGCCGTCCCCATTCCCACCCTTTCTTTCGGGACCTCATCCTAAGATTCCAGCTCAGAATTCCTGACAGGCACAGCCCCAGTTCCCGGCTGGAATTCCCGACTGGCACAGCTGATTCCAGGCCGGAATTCCAGCTGGAATCCGCTCCCTAAAGGGTGGCACGGCTTGGAGAAGGCTGTGCCCATTCCCATCCTTTCTTTCAGGACCTCATCCCAAGATTCCAGGCTGGAATTCCCGGCTGGCACAGCCCCGGTTCCCGACTGGAATTCCCGGCTGGCACAGCCCCGGTTCCCGGCTGGAATTCCCGGCTGGCACAGCCCCGGTTCCCGGCTGGAATTCCCGGCTGGCACAGCTGATTCCAGGCTGGAATTCCAGCTGGAATCCGCTCCCTAAAGGGTGTCGCGGCTGCAAAAGGCCGTCCCCATTCCCATTTTTCCCTCCTCCCAGTTCCCCTCGTCCCTCCCACTCCCTCCCGACGCTCTCCCGCTGTCAGGGAGCCGGGAAAAGTTTGGGATAAGGGCAGGGATCTGGGATAGGAGCTCCCAGTCCCGCCGATGCTCGGCAGCCGGCGATTCCATGGCCATTCCCAGCGGGATTCTCCTGGCCTGCTCCCTCTGCCTCCTGCCCGGTGAGTGCCCATCCCAATCCCCCCCAAAAACCGGGAATGGCTTGGAAAAAAGCGCTGGAGAAACCTTCCTGCGGCTCTTGGAAAAGTTTTGCCGGGAGCGGGAGGGAGTTGGAAAGGGACGGCGATCCTGGAATTCCCGATCCCTCCTCGGTTTTGGAGCGGGGTTAATCGGGATAATCTCAAAAGATCAGATAGCGGGATGGAAAAAAACCTCCCTTTTCCCAAAATCCAGCTTTTCTGCCGCTTGTCCCCCTGGAAAACAGGGAATGCTCGGGGTTAAATTTAGGAGAGGCTTCAGGCGGAGTTTAATTCCAGGAGCTGATCCTGCGGCTTCTCCGGGGGGCTGGGATGGATTTTTCGGCTTTTTCTCGGCGGTTTTCCTTGGAAAAAAAAGCGAATCCTCATTCCTGCTTTAATCCCATCTGGAATCCACCCGCGCTGGGAGCCGCCAAAGTGGGGGGGAAACGGGATAAAACCGGGAAAAAAACCGGGAAAAAGGGGAAAAAATCGGGGGGGAAAGCGCTTTTCCCTACTGCCAGGAGCTCGCGCCTCCTCCAGCTGCAAACATTCCCAAACTTCCTGCTGGAAAACGCGCCAGGCTGCTTGGGGTTTTTATGGGATTGGCGCTTTTTTGGGATTTTTTTTCCCTTTCTGCCCGGGGATCCTTTCAAGGGAGCCGCGGCCGAGCTGCTTTTCCTGGAATAATTGGATCCATGTGTGGCTGGAGGGATGGATGTGGGGCTGCAGCGCCGGAATGGGATGTTGGAAAAATCCTGGGAGCTGACAGATTCCCGGGAATTTCCCCCGTGATCCATAAAGGAGAGGTTCTGGAAGGGGGATTTGGGAATTCTGCCTGAGGATGTGTGGAATGATCCCTGGATTCCCTGGTTTTCCCTCCTCTCTCCCAGTTTTTCCCCCATCCATGGATGTTCCTATGGACAGAAATTCCATGGATATTCCCCCATGGACACTGTGCTGGCTTCTGGAAGGGAGACTTGGGAATTCTGCCTCGGGATGTGTGGGAATGATCCCTGAATTTTCTCCCTGTGATGAACCATTCCCTGGTTTTTCCCTCCTCTCTCCCAGTTTTTCCCCCATCCATGGAATGTTTCTGGCCATGGATTTTCCCACAGGGATTTCCACCCTCGAGAATTTTTGCCTCTGGAATTTTCTCCATCCAGATTTTTGTGCCCACAGGGATTTCCATCCTCGGGCCTTTCTCTCCCTGGATGTTTCTGCATCCCGGGATTTTCTGGGAATTCCAGAAGCACAAATCCTGGTGGAGCAAACCCCCCTCTGGAGCCGTTTCCTGGGGATTTTGTGGGAAACCAGGAATGTTCCAGGATGACTGAGCTTCTGTTCCTCCCCAGCATTCCTGGCCTTCCCTCCCAAATCCCAGGATTTTCCCTAATAACTGATGACAAACTGGCTAGGAGATGAAAGCTTGGAGCTGTCAGCATCCCCTTGGATTCCTGGGAATTCCAGCCCACCCTGCTGCTTCCCGAGATTTCCCCCCAAATATCTTTCTCCTTTAGAAAGTTTTCCTTGTTCAGCTCAATATTCCCTCTCCAGGAATTCCACCCCAAGCTCCAGCAGCGCTGGAAGCCAGGGAAAAAAATCTGGATTTTCCTGATACTCCAATAAAAAATGGGATATTCTTCTGGGGAATCAGAAAACTTTGGAGCAAAAGCAGCAAAATCCAGCCCTAAAATTTTCATGGAAGTAGAAGTAGGGTTGGGAATAATGGGAAAGCTTCCAGACACTTGCCAGAGTTCCTTTTCCAGCTGGGAATCCCAAAGGATTCAGGCAGGGCAGTTTCCCCCACTTTTCCCCCCTTTCCCCCTCCCTAATTCCCTCAGTTTTCCACCCTTTTTTCCCCCGTTTCCCCCCATTTCTTCCCAGTTTTCCCACCTTCTCTCTCCCAGTTTTTCCTTCTCCTCTCTCCCAGTTTTCCCCCCTTTTCCCCCCAGTTTCCCTGCCTGGTGCCGGAGCCTTTGGAATCATCACCATCCCAGAAATTTCCCTTCCAGGACTTCTTTTGATCCTGATTTTTATCCTGGCAGGAAGGGTGGATTTTATTCCCATTCTTCCTTCCCAAAGATTTTCTTGTTTCCCAATATCTTTCCTAACAAAAATCAAAAGTTTGGATGCTCCAGAAGCTCCGAAGAGCGGGAGGAATTGGAGGCTTCCTGCCCTTGGAATTCCAAGGAAAACCGGGATCATTTGGTCCCTTCTTTGGGATAGTGGTGCCATTCTCAGCAGGAAAAAATTCCCAGTTGGAATATTCCCAATATTTATTTTAGTCCTTTCTTTTTGTCAGAATTTTGAGGTTCCATCCATTCCTTGGAATCTTCTCTCCCGGATTTTTTGCTTCCCCAGGATTCCAGCTCTTCTCCCTGTTTTCCCAGAGATTTCCCATTTCATGGAATATTTCTGTTTTCTTGGAGAGGTTTTTTGTTCCTTTCCCAGAGTTTTATCCTAAACCATGGAACGGGATTCTCCAGTTTATCCCAGTGTTCCCATTCCCAAAATTCCTCAGCCTGGGTGTCTGTAGTGCAAAATCCTGGAAAATTAAGAGGAAAATCCATCCCATCCTCTCCAACACCCCCTCTGCATCCAAGATGCTTCCGGATCTTGGAATTCCTCGCTGGGAATCCAAAATTCCCCACATTCCCTCTGATTCCAGGGTGCTCTCCCTGCCCTTCCCCCTTTCCCAGCATTCCATGGCCAATCCCAGCCTCCCTCTCTCCCGAGGTTTTCATTTCTTTGGGATGTGAAATGAGGTCAGCGCTCCGCAAAATGTCTTGGCTCTCATCCCTGTCTCCCGTTTTTTGGGTTTTTTTTATCCTGGCTTTCCAGAATTCCTTCCTGGAGCTTTTGGAATCTCCTTCTCCTCGGAATGCGTGCCTGGATTCCGCCATTCCCTGCTCTGGGAGCGGATTTGTTCCCAGGATTCCAAACATTCCCTTGGTCTCCCACATTCCTGTCTATCCAAACATTCCCAAGCTGGATTTTTCCGCCTGGGAAGCGGCAGCGCCGAGTTTGCCTCCCTTTATATCCCGAGAAATTCCAACCTGAGCTTCCCATGCCTGGCTCGGAGGAGGATTCCAAAGGTTTTTTTTGGAATTAAGCATCCAGCAGGATTCAGGGAATCCAGTCCGGGATAATCCGTGTCCATCCTGCTGCTCTATCCCGGAATTTGGGCTGTGCTTCCCATGGATAGCATCTCCCGCATTCCCAAAATTCCCACTCCTGGGGGGATTCCTGATTCCCCAATTTCCCACCTGGATCAGGCTCCTGACGCAGGGAGGAGAATTCCCCAAATTTTGCTCCAGTGTCAGGAAATTTCTCTGGAATTTGTCCCCCTTGGACAGGGACCCTGCTCCTGCTTTTCTGTGGGAAGCGGAATTTCCAAAGGATCCATGGGGAAAGGACTAATCCCAAAAATCTCCTTTGGGACCTCCCCCTCTGGAGCTGCCTCTGCTCAGCCCCTGCTCCCACAGGGAATGCGAATCCCAGCTTTGGATCCTTGGGAAAACCCTTGGGAATGGCCAGGATCCCTTTTCCATGGATCCCATCCCGTGATCTCATGATCCCAAATCCAGCCGGGCTCATCCATGGATTCCAGAGGGAGGGGCTCCTTTCCCATTCCCATCCTGGCTCCAGGGAATTCCCAGGATGAGCCGTTGAGGGCTGGAAATTCCAGGAATTTGGAATCCTAAATGAGGGCTAGGAATTCTGGGAATTCTGAATCCCAAGTGAGCTCTGAGCTCCATCCCAAGGACTGGAGACTCCCTGGGAATTCTGGGAAGCTGCAGCTGAGGCAGGGTTGGAATCCTTTGGAATTTCCATCCTGGCTGGGATGTGAATGGGATCAAACCATCCCTGGAGCCAAAAAATTTGGGAGCCGCTTTTTCCGGGATGGAAGCGCCTCTGGAATCATCAAATCCAACCCCAAGCAAGAGCAGGGCTGGGATTGGAATAATCCCCTGGCTGGAATTCCATTCCTTCTGTGAGTTGGGAATTGGGGTTTTCCAGCTTTTTTTTTTGGCTGACGGATCCTCCCCTTTTTTCCCAGGATTCGGGAATTCCTTCAACGTCGACACCGCGAGGCCCCAGATCATCGCGGGATCCCGGGAATCTTTTTTTGGCTACACGGTGCAGCAGCACGACATCGGCGGGAAGAAATGGTGAGTGGGAAAAGAGGGAATTCCCACGGGAATTCTGGCGGGAATTTCACCCACCCACCCCAAATTTCCTCCAGAATTCCCGGAAATTGCTGGGCCAGGCTGAGGCTGCTCCTGGAGGTGCTGAACGAAGGAAAGGTTTTCCTGGGAAAAAAAAAGAGAAATTTTAGGTGGGATAAGGAAATTTTGGGAATTTGGGAAGAGCGGGGATGGAGGGGATGTTGTGGCTGGATCACAATTCCTTGGAGCCTGGAATAGCTGGATGAGAATTCCAGGGGCTGGATGAGAATTCCGGGAGCTGGATGAGAGTTCCAGGTGTTGGATAAAAATTCTGGGATCTGGAAAATTATTCCAGGGCCTGGGAAAATATCCCAGGAGCTGGATAAGAATTCCAAGACCTGGATAATTCCAGGAGCTGGCAGGACACTGGAGGAACTGGAATGCTCTGAGACCCCAATTCCTGCTGAGCATCTTCCACTCCCATCCCAAAGAATTCCACAAAATCCCCTGGAATACAGCAGAGGCTCTGTGGCTCTCTCAGAACCCCGGCCATGGATGTGCCGGGATCCAGCTGCCAAATTCCAAGCGCGGAATCCGAGGATTTTGGCGCCTCTCCTCCAGTCTGAGCCTTTTAATGCTGCTTTTGGCTGCCGGGAATTGTTTGGGAACGGATTCCAAGAATTTCGTGTTGATGTTTTCTTTCCATATATTTCTAAAGGAATATTGGAGTGGCTCCAAACAGATTTGATTTTTCCAGGTATTTTTGAAAATCGGGAGTTTTCCCCTTTTTTCCAAGCTTCTCAAGGGACCACCCAGACTCCTGGAAGCGCATCCCAAAATCCACGAGGAAAATCCAGGAGGAAAAAATCTGGATTATTGAATTCTGGGGGGGAACAAAATTCCCCTTGGATATTTAAGGCTGGAAAAGCTCGTCCGTGTGGGATTTGAGTTTGCTCCGGCATTTTCCAGAGCCGGGAGGGGTTTCCAGACCTCCCTTTCCACCCTTTTTCCATCTTTTCCATGGAGCTGGAGGTGCCTTCTCCAAGTGGGGATGGAAAAGTTGACAGCAGGTGCCTGGAATTCATCCCAAAAATCTCCATGGAATGGCAGCATCCCGCCCCCAGAGCAGGCAGGGAAAAGGATGCTGGAATTTTGGGATGGGAACATTCCCAGGGTCCAAACTGGGGATTTTTGGGAAAAATGGGGAAAATGTGAGCTCCCTGCACTGCTGGGACAAAACGACCTGGAAGGAATTTTGGGATAAGGAGGGGGAATTCCTGGGAGCACGGAAGGGATTTGGATCCCAAGTCCAGGCAGCTTGGATGCTGCGGGTGGATTTCTTTGGGAATAATGAGTGGGATTCCCACAAATGAGATTCCTAAAAACCTGAAAGCTCCCATGGGAATTCCAAACACAACTTGGAATCTCCTGGAATTTTGGGAAGGAGCTTCCTGGACGTCCAAGAGCAGGGGGGGAAAAAGGGGGAAAAAATTCCCTTTAACTTTCATCTCCCCCTTCTTTTTCTGGGTTGCTTCCCAGCATTCCCAGATTCCAAGGAATCCTGGAGTGGGGAGCCCCATTCCCGGAGTTTTTGGGACGCTGGACACTTTCCCTATCCCAGCCTCGTATCCCACGTGTCCAAAGGGAATTTCTGATCCCAAAATTCCTCCCTGGGATCATCCCAGAACTTCTTTTCCAAGGAATCCTGGAGTTTCCCATTCCTGTGGCTGCTCCAGGGTGCTAAATCCGTGTCCAGACACCAAATCCCAGAAACAAGTGGAAAATGGGAGCAAAGCCAGCCCAAGGATGTCTGGAATACCGTGGGCAGCAGGAATGCCACATTCCCATTTTTCCTGGTGTGGTTTTTTCCCCCCTTTTCTGCTTTTTCCAGCCAAGGCCTCTCCGTGGTTCTTGGCTCACCCAGGATTTCCTGGGATCTGTATCCATAGGGTCCCATGGGATCTCCAGCTTCCTTCTGGAGATTCCCAAAAAACCTGGGAATTCCCCAGTTGACTTTTCCCAGTCTTCCATTTCCACCCCAAACAATCCCTTCTCCCTCAGAGGTGCCTTCAATTCCCAGAATTTTTTTGCTGCTCCATCCCTGGAATGTTCAAATCCAGCTCGGATTTGAGCAGCCTCTGGAAGCGGGGCTGGAATGACCCAAACCATTCCACGATTTCCTAGAGAACGAGGCTGAAAAGAGGGAAAATCCCCCCAAAAAGGAGAGAGAAAAAAACCAGGAGAGCCAGGAGCAGACATTATGGAATTCTCTGTGCTTCCACCCAAATATTCCAAGCTCTCCGACGGCCGCCAAGCCACGGGAGAATTCCAGCCAAGAAAACCTCTGGCAGGAGCTGGAAACCCCGGGAAGTGTTTTTCCAGATCAGCACAATTCTGGCTTTCAATCCAGCCAGAGGATTTTTCCCTTTTTTTTTTCCCCCCCTCCTCCTCCTTTTCCCTTCGGCCGGGCTCAGAGCAGGAATATCCAGGATCTGGAGCTCAGGGGTGGAATGGGATGAGCTTGAAGGTTTCTCCCACCCAAACCATTCCGTAATTCCCAAATTTTGAGCCTTTCCCAGCCTGCAGGCATGGACACAACCATCCCATTCCCAGAAAACCGGGAAGCAGGACTGGAATTTGCTCAGAGAGCACATCTTGAGCTCCTGGGATGTCCCTGCTCTTCCTCTCCTTATTTTTTTGGGGGGATAAAAGTTCCAAAATCCATCCTCAGACAGCTCGGAGCGGTTGGAGCTTTTCCCACTTCATCCCTGGTTTTTCTTTTTTCCCTTTGTTTTCTCCGGGAGCAGGGAAGGGAGAGGCGGGAGAGGCAGGAATTGTTTGGTTCTGATTTTCTTTCAAAGCCTCTTTTTTTTTGGCCGAGTTGTGCCGCAGGAACCGCTTCCCTCTCGGGAATCCAGGGAAAAATGGGGAGATTTGGGATGATCCCAGGCTGTGTGGAGGGGGAAAGCTTGGAAAAAGCCGGGAATGTCTCCCTTCTATGGCAGGATTTTCTTGGGATGAGCTGGATTATTTGGATATTTGGGGTATTTGATTCATCCCAAATCCCTGGGTTTTGGGGGTTTTTTGGGAAGGAAAAACCCAGGATTTCTACCTCGAGCTTCCAAGTAAAGGAAGAGTGGAGCAGCATCCCTAAAAACCCCTTCCAAACAGCTGGAAAAGCCTTTTCCCGAGCTGCCAAGTTTCCATGAGGGTTTGACAGCTCCAGCTGATGAATCATTCCCATTGAACCCAAAAGGGAAAACAATTCCATTGTTTTTTTGGGAGACAAGAATTCCAACTCCGGCAGCTCCGCAGCCGCTCCTCATTCATGGCAAAAGCCGGGAATGTTTGGGTTTGCTTGGAGCTCCCGGAATTAGGGAATGGGTGGCTTTGATCCGACCCCAAATCCCCAAATGGTTTTTGGGGAATATTTGTTAATGGGTGGTGTGATCATAGGAATATGGGAATATTAATTAATGGAAAAGTCTCCAAGAGGATTCTCTGCGGGATGGGGGGCACATCAAGCTGGGGCTGCTCCCAGGAGTTCATTAGATTCCATTTATCTGGAATTCTTTGGGATTTGGGAATTACACCAGGAGAGCCTCATTTTCTGAGGAGCCTCCACCTTTATTCCACCTCACCCTCGAGGTTTTCCCATTCCCCTTCCCCGTCTTCCACCTTTTCCCTCCTCTCCACGACTGAATTCCTGAAAAATCCCAGATTTTCCTGGATGCTGCCGAGGACAGCTCCAGCTGGAGATGATTTTTCCCGTCGTGAATTCCCACGTTAAGCCGTTAAGACAGGAAGTGTTTCCATGAGAATCCTTGGATTCGGGAGCTTTTCCTCGGCTGAGCGATTCCGGTTTGGGAGAAAAGAATGGGATGTTTGTCTTTGGAGCAGCAACATTTTTAAGGAATGACAATTCCTGGTTTAACAGGGAACATCTGTGCCGGTGGCTTTTCCAGCTGCTGGGAAGGGCCCTGTGGAACAAAAGAGCTCCTGTTGATCCGGAGATCCAGACTGGGACGGTTGCATCCATAGGATTTTTGGGAAGCTTTAAAAAAAATTTGAAACCCATTTATTTTGGGAGCAGGAGGTGCCGACAACTCGTGGTGCCGAGGATTTTTGGGATGGCCTGGAAGGAAGGGATGGATTTCGTAGGTCCTGCGCTATTCCTGCTCTTTCGGGTGGCCGGGTTGGAATGTTGTGGTCAAGAAAAAGTGGGAAAAATGTTTGGATGTTCTGAAAATATCCTGACTGGAAGCTGGTGTCCGTGCTGGGGAATGGGATTTAGCAGCTCCCTTCTTTTGGAGAGCAGGAAAATTCCCGGTGTCCACTGGAGATCCCAATGTTCGGCTCCCGACATTTGGGACAACTCCAGCTTGGAGCAAATTCCCTTTTCCAGGCTTTTCCTGGGGAAAATTCCTGTCCTCCTCTGGAGATCCCAGTGTTCATCTCCCAGTGCTCCTAACAATCCCAGCTTGCAGAAAATTCCCATTTTCCAAGATTTTCTTGGGGTAAATTCCTTCCCAAGGTCCTCACCCACCCCTGGAGCTCCCAATGTTCAGCTCCCAATGTTTGTAACAACCCCAGCTTGGAGAAAATTCTCTTTTCCATGGTTTTCCATGGGAAAATTCCTTCCCAATGCCCTCACCCACCCCTGGAGATCCCAATGCTCAGCTCAAGGCTGTCGGGTTGGAGCAAATTCCCTTTTCCAACATTTTCTGGGGGAAAATTCCCTGTGGATCCCAGTGGGATTTGCTGGAAGTGCTCCTTGTTATTCCTTCTGGTTCTGCTGGAATCCTGCATCCACATCCATGTCCTGGAATGTCCTTGGAATGAAGTGAGAGGTGGCTCCATATCCATGTCCTGGAATGTTCTTGGGATGGACTGGGAAGTGTCTCCATATCCATGTCCTGGAATGTCCCTGGAATGGAGTGGAAGCTGTCTCCATATCCATGTCTTGGAATATCGTGGGAGGTGTCCCTGCCCATGGAAGGGGTTGGGATGAGGTGATCCTTCAGGTCCCCTCCATCCCAAACCATTCCCTAGGGAAAGGCTCCTCCACAGGCAATGGAGAGAAGGGACAATCCATGGGCACCTCGGCTGATTCCAAGGGATTTGTTCCATCCTGGAGCAACTTCCCTGCTCCTCCCTGTGCTTCCAGCTGGGCTTGGAGCCTTCCCTACCTGCCTGGAATCCACCCCTTGGAATGAATTCCAGAATTCCAGGTGCCAGAGTCACATTCCCAGCTTTTTGCCGCTCCAGCGGGAAGAGAAGGAGAAGCTGAGCTTGGGGCAATGACCGAGGTTGAGACCCCACTCCCAAATCAGGGAATGGTGGCTGAGGGATCCTTTTTCCCAGGGGATTCCCGGTGTTCCCTGTGCTGACGGATCCGTGTTTTCCGCAGGCTGGTGGTGGGAGCTCCCTACGAATCCAACGGGCAGCAGAAAACCGGAGACGTCTACAAATGTCCGGTGCCGAGTGACGGCCACGGCAACTGCACCAAGCTCAACCTGGGTACGGCATTCCAGCCTGGAATCATCCCAAATCATCCCAAAAAAAAGTTGGGAAGGAACCCCTCCCTGCAAAGGTGGAATTCCCAGAGGAGCCCCTGGAAGTGTCCAAGGCCGGGCTGAACGGGGCTTGGAGCAGCCTGGGATGGTGGGAGGTGGCCCTGGGTGGGCTTTAAATTCCTTCCATCCCAAATTATTCCCAGTTTGCTTCCCAATGGCGGAGCTCTGGCTGGTGGGGAGCGGCGTTTTCCAGAGGAACGCTTGGATCGGGATTTGGGATGCAGCTCGGCGGGGTTTAGGATCGACAAGGCTGGTCCCAATTTCGGGGCCGTGCCATGGAATAAACAGGGATTCCCTGGCCTGGGAATCCCAGAGGAGGAGCTGAGCCCTCCGAGGGAATTCCTGCTCTCCAGTAATCCTGGAGCTCCAGCCTCATTCCCAAAAAAAATTTTCCTTCCTTGGCTGTTCATCCGGGAAAAAACCCCCAATTTTTCCAAATTTTTTCTCACCGTCCAAAAATCCCCAAAACCTGGAGTTCTGCCAGCAGAGATTCCTCTCCAATGCACGATTCCCGTTTGCTCTGGAGATTCCGGGGGGCATTCTGGATTTCTCCCTCTCCAGCTCCCAGCCTCATTCCCAACAAATTCCTTCATCCCTCATTCCTTCCTTGGTTGTTCATCCAGGAAAAAAAACCCCACTTTTTCAAATTCTTTCCCCACCTTCCGAAAATCCCCTGGGGTTACACCGGCAGAGATTCCTCTCCGGCTCACAATTCCCGCTTAATTCCGGAGATTCCGGGGGGCCATGCGGGGTTTCCCGGGAATGTCCGCAATCCCGAACGGCCTCTCCGTGTGCGCAGGGCGGGTGACGCTGTCCAACGTGTCCGAGCGCAAGGACAACATGCGCCTGGGCCTGAGCCTGGCCACCAACCCCCGGGACAGCAGCGTCCTGGTGAGACACATTCCCGGCGGGAACGCGGGCCGGGAATCTGGGAACGCGGGCCGGGAATCTGGGAATGCGGGCCGGGAATCTGGGAATGCACAGGCTGGGAATCTGAGAATGTGTAGGCCAGGAGGTTGGGAATGCAGGCTGGGAATGTGAGAATCTGGGAATGCGCATTCCGGGAATTTGGGAATGCAGGCTGGGAAGTTGGGAATGTGGGCCGGGAATCTGGGAATGTGCCGGCCGGGAATCTGGGAATGTGGGGTGGGGATTTGGGAATGTGGGATGGGGATCTGGGAATGAGGGCCAGGGATTTGGGAATGCAGGCCAGGAATCTGGGAATGCAGGCTGGGAAGTTGGGAATGTGGGCCGGGAATCTGGGAATGCGGGCCGGGAATCTGGGAATGTGGGGTGGGGATCTGGGAATGAGGGCCAGGGATTTGGGAATGCGGGCCAGGAATCTGGGAATGCAGGCTGGGAATCTGGGAATGCGGGCCGGGGATTTGAGAATGCGGGCCAGGAATCTGGGAATGCGGGCCGGGNCTGGGAATCTGAGAATGTGTAGGCCAGGAGGTTGGGAATGCAGGCTGGGAATGTGAGAATCTGGGAATGCGCATTCCGGGAATTTGGGAATGCAGGCTGGGAAGTTGGGAATGTGGGCCGGGAATCTGGGAATGTGCCGGCCGGGAATCTGGGAATGCGCAGGACAGGGAATCTGGAATTGCGCAGGCTGAGAATCTGGGGATTTGAGAATGTGAAGGCCGGGAATCTGGGAATGTGGGCTGGGAATGTGGGAATGCGTTGGCCAGGAATTTGGGATTGCGCAGGCCAGGAATCTGGGAATGCGGGCACCGGGAATTTGGGCATGTGCGGGTGGGTAAATTGGGAATGCGCGGGCAGGTAATTTGGGAATGTTTGGGTGGGAATTTTGGAATTTGGGAATGTGAGCTGGGAATTTGGGAATGCAGGCCAGGAATATGGGAATTACGGAATGCGGGCTGGGAATTAGGGAACGCAGGCCAGGAATTTGGGAACACGGGTGGGGAATTTGGGAATGTGTGGGTGCCAGGAATTTGGGAAGGTGCGAGTGGGAATTTTGGAATTTGTGAATGTGGGCCAGGGATTTGGGAATGCATGCTGGCAATTTGGGAATGCACGCTGGCAATTTGGGAATTTGGGAATGTGCGCTGGGAATTTGGAAATGCGGGCTGGGAAATTGGAAATAAAGTAAAATAAAATCAAAGAAGATGAAATAAAGATGAAAAAAAAAAAGATTAAATAAATTAAAATAAAATAAAGTAAAAAAAAATGAAATTAGACAAAATAAAATGAAAGGAAATGAAGTTAAAATTTAAGGAAATAAAATAAAATAATGTCAAAATAAAATAAAACATTTAAAAAATAAATTGAAAGGAAATGAAATAAATTGAAATAAATTGAAATAAATTGAAATAAAATGAAATAAAATAATAAAATAAAATTTGGACTTTGATGACCCTGGCAGGTCTTTTCCAACTCAGGATATT
>VYXF01011290.1:0-143395 GCA_013397295.1 Polioptila caerulea
CCTCTTCTCCCTCTTCTCCCTCTCTAATGAGAGCTGTCTTTTTTCATGTTTTTAATGGAAAATTTTGGAGTGAGTATGCTAAAAAAAACCCCAGGATTGTGTTCTTTTGGACATGATTGCACACTGAGTGCTTGTGCTCCCAGTGTACATCATAAGCACAAGTTGTCAAGTCATAATTTTCCACTGGCCTGTGTTCTCACTGTCAGGAATTATCCTTGATCTACTTTCTGGGAAGCTGCAAATTTTTGGGTATTTCAAAATTCCCTGATTCATCCTCTCGAGTGTTGGTGCACTGAGTCAGGTTTAACCCAGCTGCAATGTGCTCTACAGTTCTTAGGGACATTTACTTCAAGAATTTTTGGTGGGGTGGGTGAATTAATTTCAGGCCAAGGTCAGTCTAAAGGTGTGTTTCTTTAAAGATGTGTTTTTGTGTGTTTTGGGTGTGATACTAGTTCATCCATTTTCTGAGGCTTTGTGTTAATTGCAAGGATTTAAAAATTTCATTCCAATTTCCAATTTGTCTGAATGTTCATAGCCAAAACCCCACAAACACAAACTGCTGGTGTCAGGTGAGCTGGATGAATGTTCCAGTTAATACCTCGGGTTTTTGATCATTATCATCATATTGCACGAGAAGCTTTTCCAAATGGGATTCAGGCCTTGCCTGGTTCATTGTTGAATTCCTCAGCCTTTGAATAGAAATGCATTCACTGGTGCAAATTTAGCCTCTTCTTTTATTCAAGAGCCCAGAACACGAAGTGTGTTTACATTTTTGCATAGCTCTGCATGGAATTAAATTTTTATGCAGCCACTAATTCGCTTTCTGGTTTTCAGGGTGTCACTGGGTTTCACTTTCTGCTGTGCAAGCTGTGACTTTGATCTTCACATTTGTACAACTGCACGATATTGGCAGATGTGACATTGTTTTATAAAACTCTAATGTATATTTTAATGTTCCTATATTGATTTTTCATGAAGGTGTGAGCTTCACACATTTCCATCCCAAGTGGACATCCATGAAATAATTAAGCCCATCTGTTTCTCCTGTTTCCCTGTAGGAAAACTTAATGAAATATGATTCTCCACTGACCTGACTCCTTAATTTGTATTGTTATGCTCTTCTACAATGGGAATATAAAAAGATACCTCAATACTTCATAGCATCTGTTACCCTTAATGGATATGAGTGATGGAAATACAAGGCAGTGCTTGAAATTTGGGGTTGGGAATGCTCAACACTAGAAAAAATGGCATTAGCAAAGTGGGGATGGCAGGAAGAGGAGTTTGCTTTGTCCTGCTCTCCACAGAGCCTGAGCGAAAATGGGGAGAAGGGAATAAATGTATTGCATGAACATAAAGAAGATCTTTAGGAATTCCTGTCCACAAACTAAGATGCCTTTTTGTGCAGTGCAATTCTGGTGTTTCCTGCACTTGGTTAATGGTTACTTGGAGAAAAATATGTAAAAGGAGGTGTTAATGCTCCGTAGTTTAAAAAAACATCACATCATGTTCTTGCTTTCTTGCAGACTCACTAATTCATGTCTTAAAAGGTTACCAGTAGTTAGAGAACATTTTATTACTTCGTGGAGACAAATGTTTCCTTATAGGAATGGATTTGAAAGTCCATCCTGAAGGACAAAAAGGTTAAGACTATCCCAACTTAGCTCATAAAATCTGGATACACACGTCAAAGATTTCACACTGCCCAAGTTAAAAAACGATGATGCGTTTATTAGTCACACTTCTCTTTTCCCCTGCTCCAAATCAATTTCTCCTGGGAAATGTGTTGACTTCAGTGTTTTGTAGGACATTCATGGTTGTCACAGAAGGATTGCTGTAGGAACTGTCCCAAGGTTGAAAGCAGCTTTGTGTTGGGCCGAGGGAGGGAAGCGCGGTCCCAAAGCCGCGGGGAGCGCGGGCTCCAAGGAATGCAGACGGCTGATCCCGACGGCCTTTGCCCACTTAACCATTTTCTTCATTCAGCAAAACCAGTTTAAATATTGGATACACCGTCCTGCCAGCTATTTCCCCATTTAAAATACGGAACAAAACCTAAAACTAAAATATTTTTCATGAGGAGGTGCTGTGCAATCCACTCTCTTGCTGCCAGAGCTTGTGGTCAATCCAATTCCAAGACTTCTGTTGGTTTTGGGAGTCACTTTGATTCCCATGTTATTCTGTAATCCTAAACAAGGGCTAGTTGATGGTTATTGGTTTTCTTCTCTGGTGCAAAATTTTGAATGTAGGAAGTTTTTGGGGATTTCTCGGGCTTCCTGCTTGTCACAAGTCATCGTTTTGCAATTACTTCAGGAGGAATTTGGTTTGAATGGCATGGGGAAAAAAGCTCAGGTGAAACTCACAACTTCATATCCAGATTTGGTGTCATTCAGCCCTGATTCTATGTTTTGAAATGCAGTTAGCTGAGACTTGGAAAAGAACTGTTTGCCTAAAAAGTATTCCCAGATTTAGAGCTCCAAGGACTGCCGCTTGTTTTCTTCTACCTTTTCGATATTGATAACACATTGCAGTTTTTCCTTGGAGTTATTTGTGCAGTTCTTTAGACTTCTGATGGAAAAGCGAGTCTTTTCAGGGGACCTTTGTGGTTTCTAGGTGTTTGCTAAACTGACTGGGTTATTGGATTTTTGGAACAGGACATCTTAAAAGAAACTGGGTTATAATATTAGCTGGAAAACTTGGAATGCTTTACAAAGGAAATTCCTTCTCAGGCATCTCACCTGTTCCTATGGAGGTGTTTCATATGGGGTGTCACACAGCCCTTGGAACCCACCTGGGCTGCACAGGGGGGATTTGGGAAGTTGAACTGCTGGAGCTGGAGCATGGCCAGATCTTTTGGGCTGGCACTGGTCTGGGAAGAATTGGAAGCAGTCATGATGCATTTCAACTTTTGTTTTACATCCCCTTGGGGAAGCTGAGCCTGTAGCATGTGGATACTCTTTGTGGATAAAATGGAGTAGACAGGAATAAAAGGAGCCTGTCCAGAGCTCCTTTTTATTGAATTAACTGTATTAAAAGATGTTCCTGAGGTGTGGGGTTTTTATTGGCATGTCACCAGAATTATTGTCTAACTAATTTAAATATAATGAGATTTTTTTTTTCTTTTTGTGCCTATGGTGTAGCCTTAAGCTGAGCAGTCTGTGGTATAGCTTAAAGAAAATACCTCTGATCAAAATAACTCTGAAGAAAATGAAGTAAGTTTGTATAGATGCACGAAGCCATATCCTGTTCTGTGCTCCCAAATTCCTCCCTTGGCTGTACCACTGGAAAGCTGACGAGCTTTTCATGAAGAAAATGCTATTTATGCCTGGGAACTGAATAGTCCTGGGAACTGAGTTTGCCCAATAAAACTTTTGAAATTCAGCCATCACATATGTGAAGTCCACACATGGTCGTTGCTGGGCTACTGACGTGCACTTGTCCAACCATTTCCCTTTTTTGTTGCTGTTTCACTCTGCAGACTGTCCAGCAGAAGCTCCTTTTAAAGTCAATTATTGAATTTGTAATGTTTTGCTCTCTGTGTTTATGGATTTTGACTAAATTATTGAATTTAGAGTGTTTTGCTTAATATTCTAATGGGATTTCTTTGCTTTTTTTTTTCAGAGCATTCAGTCAGAAAAGAGCTGCAATTGAGAAAGAATATGCACAGGTAGGTTCTGGAATAATTTTGGTGGCTGTGGCATTGTTCTGTTGGGGTAATTTGTTAATCAGCATATTACCATGGTGCATGTTTCTTTCATTTATCTTTTCCATAAGTGACTTGCTATGAAAATGTGTTGAAGTTCTGAATCAGTTTGATCTGTGCAGGCCCTGGGCCCATTCTGTATTTTCATGTGTTTTGGCTTGAGGAAGTTCTCGAGTACAGAAAACATTTTTAACATTTTTTTCCCGATTGTTATAAAGTCCAACTCCATGTGGTTTTCTCAGAAGTCAGTGTGAAACTTGAGTGAAAGGTAAAATCAGGTCAATTAGAGGGAGAGGAAATGTTCTGGCTTACTCAGTCCAAAATAAATTTAAATTCACATTCTTCAGTAAGAGCAGCTTCCCATTCATCTGAAATAAAAGCGGATTTGGCCTCATGCTTGTGATAGGGAGTGGAATGAATTTTGATTTGTTTGTGAGAAAAGAGGGAGGATTGCTTTTTCTCCCCCAGTCCAAAATTAGAAAGCATCTAATAAGGGGCAGCTGCCTGTTTAATTTACAGTAAAGGCTCTTGGAGCTTAAGTCCAAGTACAACAGATTAAAAATACATTAATTTATTTTAAAATAGATTAAAGGTAGACTGAAATCCCAGGGAGTGAGCTCGTGGAGCTCAGTGTGCCATAAATCCAACTGGAGATGTGCCTGACGTGGAATGTGAGAACACAAGCTGTCGCCAGGCTGCTTCCAAGTGCAGTTTGTAGGATGTCATGTTCAACATCCTCGCAGTCCCCAGTGCTGCATCAGCCCCAAAGCACCCAGAGCCAACGTGTTCTGGGGCCAGACCTCCCTGTCAGCCGGGAAAAGATGATTCCTGGGCCTGTGATGGGTGGGGTTTCAGAGCTGGGTTTTGTGCCTGTCTTCTCAGCCTAAAACTCATCTGCAAACTCTTCCTAAGTCACGTGGAATTGGTGCTGAATTAAGCCCACTCGTTGGCAGTAGTGCCATAAGTTATTGGCACTCCCATTCTTTCTCTGGATATGGATTGACCTTGGCAAGTGTCAATTCCATTGGCAGCTGAACTGAATGTGATCAAATACCTGGATTTTTCAGTGATGGTGCCTGCTGAAACTGTGGATTAAAATGTGTACTCCTGAGTGGTTTTTTTAACTGATGTAGAAAATTTTGAACACCAGTTCTTAATACATTTCTCCATTCGACACTGGGAACGCCTTTTATGTGCAGAGACACAACAGTCGCTGCTTTTAGGGAATAGTCTTGATAAGTTGAGAAAATAATTACACTGCGCTTCAGAAGGCTCAGACTTAACAACTGAGGCTTTCAGCTCCTTGGATTTAAACCCCCCCAGCTTTGCAGCAATGCAGCTGCAGCATTTGAGAGTCACTGAATGGCTGTTTATGTGAATGAAGTCTTGTGGGATCGCTTCCTTGGATTGCTGATAAGTGCACAGCTCCAAAACAATGTTGGATGCTTCTTCCAGGGCCTCTAAAAGGATTCCTGTTTTTGGAGGTGGTAATAAAATTCCACATAAAGCCTTTTGGGGAGAGAAGTTGTGCTCCAAATAAATGGCAAGTCGCATTCATCAGTGGCAGGATATTCCTTTTAAACCAGTTATAAAGGCAGAGGGAAATGCTCAGTAGTTTATGAAGCCACATTTCTAAACCTTTTCACAGATCCTCTCCAAATGCTTCTTGTCACCTTCGGGAATTTGGAATATTCTGACATCTGACTTTTTTTTGGCAAGCTACAAGCCGTGGAAGGGTGGCCAGTGAAAATAAGTTTCCCAGAACTGAACGCTTTGTTGGTTTAAAAAAAAAATTGTAGGTTGGTGCCCTGCACTTGGGTGCCAAGTTTCTAAACACAGAGTGCTTTTGTTGGGAGCAGGAGAACCTGTCCAAAGGCAAGTGAAACACCCCAGCCCAGTGTTTATAACTTGCCCCTAATTACATGGTAAGTGGTGCAAATGTATGTGATGAATTACAGGGCTTGGATTTAAATTTCCCTGCTCTTATTTTGTCTGGGGTTTTTTTTTTTTTTGCCTTGTGTTTTCACCCGCTTGTACCTGTTGCCTTTGAAGGGTTTTGGGGTTGTTTTTTGCTTATTGTCCATCTCCAGTGGGTTCTTTGCTGGCTTTTCTAGGCTGTGCCATGGCATGAATGGGAGAGGGATCCAGTGTATCAGCAATTCTGAAGTTTTCCAGATCAGCTGGGATTCTGCACTCAGCTCTTCCACTTGTATTTTTGGTCCTGCATTATTTAATATATGCTTAGAGGCTTACCTTAATATTCAGAAAGGAGAGCTCAGGAAGGTTCTCATTTCCCACTAACAGTATGCCTGCTAATAGCATTTAAATTGCAATTTTATATTGTTATTATTAGCTATTCTCAGTGATTAATAAGCTGCCTGAAATCAGTGGCTGAGAATACTCTTCTGGTGAAAGAACAGTTTAGTGAATGCAACTTTTGCTGCTCCCTACCAAAAACCATTTTACCCAGCATGTTAAATAGGCAAAATGTTGGGTTTTGGGGTTTTTTCCTGAGCTCATAAATACATCTCCTCTGCAGTTACTGTTATTTCACACTTCTAACTCAAGAGACCAGTCTCTCACAGTCTGGCAAACACACAGATGACCTTCCTTGTCGTGTTTTGGTTTTGCTTGATGTTTCATTATCGTTGTTTCAGAGGAAAACGTGACTCCAGGCAATCAGCATGGCCTGGCCCCTTGGAATTTGCAAGTAACCTCAAGGAGGTTGAGTTTCCCTGCATGCTAATGAGTTTCTAATTGTAGTACCTCGGCTAAAGGCACTGATGTTGTACAAAAAAGGTGGGAGAGCCCATTCCCTGAGCTCCATTTCAAGGGAGGCACGACCAGAAGTGTCTGTTCAGGTTTTTTTTTTTTTAAAAGAGGCAGTAATTGTCAGGATTTTTTTTCTCCTCTCTGTGTTTTCTAGAGGTCAAATTGACACTGAAGAGCTGTGGGTGCTCGGTAAAACCAGCTTATCTGTCATCAGGAGGGGACAGGGCACTCGGTGTTGATTGCTGGGTCTGTGGCACTGAGAAACTTCATGCATTTAAAACACTTGCAGATGTGGAGAAAAAGGAGGTTTATGTCGTTTATAACCACACAGTCCCACTGACAGCTCCTCATATCCACGGCAGTGGTCAGGAGAGGAGCCTTAAATAAGGTGAAATGGGTGTGAGAGGGAAAAGCAGCTGGAGGTGGAGTGAGAGGAGCAGCAAAGGTGGGGAGGTGGCTGTAAGCAGACACCGTGGTCACCCTTACCTGTTTTCCTCTCCCTGTGTCTCACCAGACCTGGAAAACACACTCATTTCAAGGCATCAGAATATCTGCATTAATATTTCCTCAAAAACAGCAATATTCCTATGGCACTTTTTGTCTGTATAATGTGTGCGTGTGTATACGTAATATAAAAAGCAGGTCATAAATAGCCATAACATGATTTATTTTATATCTATATATATCTATTTTATATATAATTTGTTTATATATTTGCCAGAATGCACTGATTTTCTGTTGCTTAAAATCAAGATAGGGGCTGACCATTTCCTTCACCGTGTTCTGGTAAGGGTGCCAAGCTGCCCAGGGGCCTTTTGAACAATTCTTCACAGGATTCAAATTGTAAGGGTTAAAATCAGACATTGCCACCCTGTCTTGTCAGTAAGTTCTGCCATGGCTCATCTTTTTCCTTTGCTGTTCTTTATCATGTATTCCAACACTTGGTGAGAATTCCCTGATTTATCTTGATCCTGTGAAGAGTGGAAAGGTGAGGGTATTTCCCTCGTATGGAATGAGAGAAATCGAGTGAATTTTAGCCAAAAGAACACAAGTCCGTGATAGAATGGAAAGGAAAGTCTTCAGAAGAGTTGATAAAGTGATTTATTGCAGTGTTTCAGCAGTGACTGTAGGAGCAGGAGCACGGCACACACCGCACAGGAGCAGCTGGGAGCTTTGGGAACGGCGCTGGGGAGCCCTGTAAAGAGAACCCTGGCAGCATGGAACCCCAGGCACTTGGGTTGGTTCCTAAATCTCACCAGGCAAAACAGCTGCAGCCTGGCAAACACAGCCTTGCAACAGGCTGGGAATACAAATCAAAAAATTCCAGGGTGAAGCCAAGTCTTTGCTGTGCCTCCGAGCCACGGAACCCCTGGAGCGGCAGGAAAAAATAACTTGAGGTACCTGCCCTGCAAAGGCAGCAAGCAGCTTTCCATGAGATCATTCCCTGCAGTCTGGGCAGAATGGGTTGGATTTTGTAATCCCAAAGGATGCAGGAGGCTGCTGTGGGAGAGCAGGAAGAGATTGTGGACTTTAAGGGTGGGTCCCCGACTTGGGGACAAACAAGGAGCAGCCGTGGGTTGACTGCTCAGGAGCTGTTTTGTTAACAGATGAACTTGAGTTACTTGTTTCTTCCTGTGAGGATGATTTTGGAGTTACTGCAGTGCTAAACCTCCTTCTAGAGTATTTCTGTATTGCTTTTGTCTCGGTTTTGTTTTGTGGTGAAATCGATGACTTTAGTAATCAAGCAGTAATTTTAAGAAAACTGGGAAATTGGTTTGTGTGTGTGTGCACAAGATGTATTTTTAAAACTTAGGACACTTCACCTTTTTTTAGGCAATTAGGATCTTTGACTTCTGCACTCCAAATCCTGTGAGGAGGGTTTAGTTTGTAATTAGTCCATATGCAGAACTAGGTTGGTTTTTCTCTTATCTTAGGCTTATCTTGGGAAGGAATTTATCTGTCATTCCGTGATTTCTCAGCAGAGAAACTTTCACTTGTAGTCCATGAGTGGATTAGGTTGATATTTCCATCCTGGGTATCCTGAGCTGAATGGCTGCTGTGTCTGGATATATTTGATAGCAATTAATTTGAAAGATAACAAATTGCTTTGAAACCTATCCGTGTATTTATTCTATTTTCAAACTTTCTGTAGGAAACACTAGGAGAAACTCAGAGTGCAATCTTTTTTCAGGAATGAACTCACTAAGTGTTGGTTTTATCATTGTGTCTATTCTAAAAGAGAGACAACTTATTCCAAAACCAACCAAACAAACCAACCCAGCCTGTACAGAGTGACCCTGGAGGATTGAGGTACTTCATGTGTGCTACCTAAAAGTGTGGCAGAGCTTTGAGGTACCTTCTTTCTACTTGATTGGTAGTATTGCAGGCCATTTTAGCAGGCATTCAGTGTGTTGGTTTAATTGAATATCAAAGCCATGGTTTTGTCCCCCAGCACTGGGGAATGCTCTCCTCCCAGCCCAGAGCCTGGAGGAGACTTTTGTGCTGGTCTTTATCCAAGTTCCTTTTTTTCCCCGTGGTGGCTCTGTGAATGTGGCGCCTCTTTCTCTTCTTAGCAGAGTTCATTTCTTACCTGTACAGAGAGAAGAGCTACTGAAATCCTGTGATCCAAGGTCTGACTTGAATATTCCACCTTTCCTGTTGTAGAGATTTCTATAGGAGAAGGCAGCAGACCCACAGAAGTTTGATGTGGGACTTGATTTTGGATGTTGCTCCCTGAAGCTTGCTTGGGGATAGGGGGGACAGCTGGATCCAAGAAAACTCTGGATGCAACAGCAAAACTGCCAGAACCATTCAGGCTTTTTGCTGCACTGAGTGATGTCCCCCCATGGATCCTTAGGGGCTGAGGGGCTCTTCCTTTTCCTTCCTTTGCAATCTTGCTGGGCTTGATCCCGTCTGTCGTAGAGAACCGGGTCAGGCTTGTAAACAAACTGTGCTGCTTTCCATGGGCTTCCTCCTGCTCTTCCATGGGCCCTGGAAACCAGGGAGGGTGTGGAGCCTTCAGAAGGAGCTGGTAGTTGTTTGGAGTTGTTTGGAGATGATGGCTGTGGTTGATACCCAGGAAGTGTTCCCTGGGAGGATGGGCAGGCCCTGGCACAGGGTGCCCAGAGCAGCTGTGGCTGCCCCTGGATCCCTGGCAGTGCCCAAGGCCAGGCTGGATGGAGCTTGGAGCAACCTGGGACAGTGGGAGGGGTCCCTGTCATGGCAGGGGGTGGCACTGGATGATTTTCAAGGTCCCCTCAAACTCAAACCGTCCTGGGATTCTGTGACTTAGTTTTGGATATTTCTTTTCGATAATCGCTGGTGTTTTCTAAACAAGCTTTGGATTCATTAGGTAAAACAAGTCAGAGTATGACCCGTGTTTCAAACTGGGTTATGAGCAATCACTTGAAGTCTTTGTTCCTTGCCATATCCCTGAAAAATCTCGTGTTTAGTGTGCAATGCCTGTGATTTCAGATACACCTGGGGCCTGGGCTGTTTCATAAGTCTGTTTTAAATCTCAGCACGACTAACTTTCCATTTTTTGGGAGAGGATCCGTAGCACTTCCCAGTCCCTGCCTGGCGTGGAGATCATGCATATTGATGGCCTGGCTTGGTCCTTTCAGCCATGGTGGTGCACAATACATCAGCAGAACTTGCTGCTTCCAGAAAGAAAACACCTGCCTGGTGCTACCTTTGGATTATGTTCTCCATTCAAAGCACCGGGGTAGCCACAAGCGGGGCAGGGAAATGGAGTGTAGGACTCAGTGGCTATTCAGGCCATTCTTCCCACCCAAGCATGGAGAATCAGTGGCCGTGAAGGCCACAAAGACTGAGCTGCTCCATTTCATAAATGGTTAGGAGCACTATTGTGAATTTTAGCATAACTTGTAGAGACAAGTTTGACAAATCAGGTGTTATAATGGGATTATTGATACTATTCTGCACTTGTCACAGTTCAACCTCTCAGTGCACGTTTGCCTTTTCTCCCCCAAACAAGAAGCTCTTTAGAATTCTCTATATTAAATGTCCGTTTAACATTTAATATAATATCCTTTGCCTGGAACAAAGGCTGTGGGTCTATGAGTGGCATTCCAAACAATATTATCGTTGACCTTCTCTTTTTATGTAGATTTTGCATTCAGTTGGTCGTGTACTTTTCCATCTCCAAGAAACACATGTCAGAACTTAAAGTGGGATATCTGATTTGGGTCTTGTCTCACTGGTCATTCTGTTAGAGGAAAAATGAACATTCCCTACCCTGCAGTTATTAGTCCATTTAAAAAGAATTTTTAAAGGCAGCCTTTTAAAAATGCTGGGCTATCTGCTACAGTTTTTATGGAATTCTCTAGGTTAAAATAATATTTCTCAAAGAACAGAGGAGGACTGTCAGCGTCTATTTTCAGTGAAAACATCTAGTTCCCTATAAAGGGGCTGCTAAGCTTAGAGTTAGTCAATTCCTACAAAGAAAGCCCTTCATAAAGAAACCCCATTTTTTGCTGAACCGAGGCAAGCAAGTTTCTCCGAGCCTGCTTTTAGCTGTTATTTTTCTTTCCGATTACTGCGCTCAGAAACATCCAGGGCCTGGAATTTGGATCCTTGTAAGGGGTTCTGCTTGCAGATGAAAAACTTCATTCTTCAGAGCTGCTCTTTGCTGGGCCCTTCAGCTGCCCCAGTGAGCCAGGCAGTGGATCCTGCAGCCTCTGGATTTATCCACAAGTTGCTTCTGTGGGCATCGATTTTTTTTTTTTTTTTTCTCTGCTGCCTCAGCGTCTCAGCTCTTCCCTAACACGTTCAGCCCAGTCATCCTTCCCAGCAGCTGCTTTTCTTTTTGCTGGGATTTAAGAGGGCAGGCGAGTCACAGCTCAAGGTTTTCAAAATATGCACAGTGGAAACTCTGGGCCTCTGAAGCAGCAGCAGCACCAGCACTGAGTCATGAGTCCAAGGCTGCCCCACCTCTCTTTGGGTCCCTTTGCCACCTCTCTCCCTATATCTTGTCCTGGGAATACAATCATCTTTCATTTTTAACCTTTCCACACCCCATGCCAAACTCAGGTTCATCTCAGAGTTCTTTGGGTGGAGGAGATTGCTGGAGGTTGCCTGTTCCAACCTCCTTAACACAACCATAGTCTGGTGAGGCCCCTTTTAAACCTGGAAAACCTTTAAGCATCTTGATTCAACCAAACCACATCCCTCAGGAAAAACACATCTTTGTTCTCAGGGCTGTTGGAGAGCCCTGCTTGAGCCACCTCCTTGGCTGCTTTCCCTGCTCCATTTCCCCAGTCCCCTGAGAATGGTGATGCCGGGCTCTCCTGGCTTTTGGGTCGGTATCAGTTCCTCAGGAAATGCCATCCAGGTTTGCAGATCACTGCTGGATGTGGCTGTGCAGGGATCTACAAGCAGTCAGGAATGCTCTGGATGTGGATTTGGGGGTGTTTGTTTGGGCATTTTGAGATCCATAGAGTGTCTAGGTAAGAAGGCAGATATTTGGTGCGTGAGCATCACCCGTCATCCCTTCCTTGTATTTTCTAGCAGGCCATAAACAAGTCAAAAGCTGTTTATGTCTTAACTTTCTTTTGCCTTGATTTGCATTTCTGCACCTTCTCTGTTAGCCTTGCATTTATTCTGGAGCCATTATTCAAAAAAATAAATTCCTTTGTATCCAACTTAACTCTGCCTCTTTACCTAATAATAGGCAACTTCTGTGTTACAATCAAAAGACCATAGCTTAGGGAAAATCAGCAATCAGGTTTGCCTGAAAATGGTATTCAGGAGAGTGTAATTAAAAAGAAAATGTCGATAAATTAAAAAAAAAAAACATGTAGAAATAGAAGTATGGGGTATACATTGTTTGTATAGTTCTGTTGGTTAATTCAGCTGATTAAATTTTCTCCAATTCACCTNGTTGGGCTGCCAGGAGTTTATTTAATGAATGCAAGGAAAACTGGGCAGGCAGAACTTGTTGCCTACTGAAGCTGTTTGTCTTCGAGGATTATTTCAAGGGTAAAGTAGATGTGTTCTTCAATATTTTTTAAAATCTATGCTCCCTTCTTCCTCTTTCCAACCTTGGAATTTTGCTTTCAAACCTGGATAAACGGTGTTGACAGCTCAAAAAGAAAACTAAACCAAACCCAATGGAGAATGTTCAAGTCAAATCTCCCCTCAATGATTATTCAGTGTCAGACCCTGCATCCACAGTGGGTGACTTGTTCACTTGGATTCAGATCAAGACCTTTCACCAGCTTCCACTCCCCAAAAAAGAGGAGGGAGAAAGGAAAGCATCCACTTCTAGACCCTAGAGATGATTTCTGAGAGTTCTCCAAGCTGTTGCCTCCAAAATTTAGGGTTCTGTTTTATGGTGTGTGTGGCCAGCAGTGAAGCTCAGCTGGGTCATGCCTTTGACATTGTTTTAGAAGGAATAAATAACAATATTTGAACATCCTGGTGCTTTAGATAAGGAAAAAAATCCTTGTCCAGCTGGATTCTGGAAATGTGTAGGTAGCTGGCATCCCATCTAGATGATGGGCTCCACTTGGTGACTGGATTGGTGCTCTTTTATTTCAGTAGTGTTTGGTTGTTATTCATTAAATTACTTTTTAGTCAGTTTTCTTTTTTTTTTTTTTAATAAAATAAGCCAGTGCAACAAGTTTGATACTGGGGGATTTCCATCTATTTAAAAAGAAATCAACTTCTGTTTTATTGAGAAAACATTTGGGAATGTGGTTTGATGGGTGAGTTAGTGATAGCAACATCAGTAAACACTCATGAGGGGAAAATCCAGCCTAGGTATGGTGCAGGAATGGAACCTTAACATGGATCTACATTTTAATTTATAATTGTAAAGCACTTTTTCAGTCACCAGAATTGTGTTGATGATGGTGTAGAGTTGTTCCTGCTATCCCTGGTTAAATTTTTTCTAATTTTTTATCACTCCATGTTTTCTGCTGGGCAGAAATCCTGCCTGCTGCTCATTTCTCTAGCAATATACTCTTCACTGCCTTTTGCAGTTTCAAGGGTAGTTTGTCATATTTTCAACAAAAATAAAAGCATATTTCATACTGGTTGCAAACAGAAACTAATTGAGTAGGAGGAAACCTACAGATTTATTAAAAGAAACATCTCAGCACTGGTTTTCTTAGCTCTGCTTGTGTCCAAATATGGCTCAGAGCTTTTTTTTTTTACTTTCACAAGCCATAAAGAGGAAATTATAAAAAAAAAATAAAAATACCAAGGGCTGGTTGCGTTTTTTGAGATGTGAAATTTGTGAGCTCCTGGGTTTCCTGGATTTATTTCTCTTCAGGATGCCAGGTACATCTGTGTTTGCTTTTTGATTGTCTATCCAAATAGGCTGGCCAAAAATTTGCATTTTTCCTATCACATGGGGTTTTCTTGTATTTATAGCAGCGTCTTGCAAGATATTTTCTGTCCCGTGTTGGCTTTCTGGTTTTGTTTGGCCTGATAATTTATGTTCACTGAAGGTAGAGCAAAGCATCTCTATGAATGCCCTCCAGTAAATGTGGTTGGGAGTGGAATTTGTAAGCAGGATTATTTTTTTCTGTGTTCACAAAAGTGAATGATGCAGATAATACACTACCTTACCTTTTTAACAAGAGTTTTCAATTATACAGCTGTTACCAGGTGTAGTGATGCTAAAATGGTTTGCTTTTATGTAAGAATGAGAATATAGGCTTTTATATATTATATATAAATACTGAAAGAAGGATATTTGGTGAAAATTGAGGGGGGAAAACAAATTTTTGGGTCGGTGCACCCGTTTTTAGGGCTGGAGTTTTGACAAGATGCTGTAAATAGGCACCTGCTGCTGGGGGGGGATGGAAAATCCTGCAAGGCCATCACTCTGCTCTGCTCTGCCATCCAAAGTGAAGACTCCCCACAGCCAGGATCAATTCTATCAAATTGTTCCTCAGAGCTGGGAACAAAAAGTTTTCCCCCAAATTGTGGCCAAAGGAGGCTTCTCAGAAGATCCCAAAGTTCCTTCAAACCCAAGTTTCCCATTGATTCCCTCACAGTGAATTTAAACCTTTGAATGAAAAGTGTGGCGGGCTCTGTTCAGCAGCTGCTTTACCCTTGCTGTCGCCTGAAAGGGGTCGTGGAGAGTCAGAAAACAGCTGGAATGCATCAAAATGTTTATTTTTGATTATTCCTGTCGGCTGCAGGTTGTGTGGCAGACCTGCAGGAAGCAAAATCCCCTGACAGAACAAAAGCTGGAAACGTGACCCAAGGTGCAGGCAGCTCCTGGGGAGTCTCCTGCAGAAGGGTTTTGGTTGTGGGTTCCACCAAGAATTCTTAAAATTCCTTGGAATACTGAGATGTTGCTAAAACTACATCCTGTCTTTTTTTCTTTTTTTTTTTCCCCTGTAAAGAGCTTGGTATTTGTTTGACAGAAAAACAACAAAAAACATAGGGAATATTGAATATTTGTGATAGAAGGAGTCTGGTGATCCTTGTGACTCCAAACACTCAATATTCCCTGATCCAAGGTTAAGAAATGATAATTTTTGTCTTCAAAGCTGATTTCCTCTGTAGCAATCATTTCACAGCACTAAATGGTAAAAATCATGGGGTTGGGGGGTGGATGGGTGGGTGGTGTTTATTTTTTAGCAGTAGATCTTGTCACCAGCTTTGTGGTGACCTTCACGCTTGCACCATGACTCCTTTGTTTCTTAAAACTTCTTTCTGGGGAAAAACCCCTGAGAAAAAAGAGTTTTTGCTGCGTGTGGGTAAATTGAGCTCCTGAATCTTACAAATAAACAAACCACACACTACATGTTGTGCAAGTTCATATGGCTTATCTACTGGTTTTGTTTGGGTTTTTCCCCTATGTGTGTCAGGTGTAAAGAAAAGAGGCACAGAACTTGTGAAGGAGAAATGCTGCAAAAATAATTTTGGTTCCTGAAACGTGTGTTCCTCTTGGGAAGCCACAGAGCTCAAGTGAGGCTCAGCTTCTGGGTGCAGATACTAAATGTAGCTCAGTTGGAGTCCTATAGTTAGAAATAAAATACCCTCTGCTTCCCAAAAATTTCTTTTCACCCAACAGGGATGTTTTCCTCTCTAAGCCAGTTGTAAAATTCCACCAACTCCAGTGCTCCCAGCGTTGTGTATGAGGGGATTGAGCAGATTTCCTCTTTCAGCCACTCTCTGAGGCCGTGTTTGACAGAGCCTCTCCCTGATTATTCTTGCAGTTGATCCAGGTTCAGGAGCGTGAAATGTTTGCTGATTCATGGCAGGATTAGGACATGCTGAGGAAGCACTGCTGGAATTTAGCCTTGGTGGGAGCAGGGCTGCAATCAGCCTGGGTGTTCAGCAGGGAGATGGCCTGTGGGAATTCTGCTGTTCTGGTGGTATCTTCAGAACTTGGGGATATTTTATCTTTTTTTTTTTTTCCCCCTCACAATATCTAAAGCTTGAAGTGTTCCTCATATTTAAAACGCATTTCCCAGCAAAAATAATAGAATATCTCAGTGGGTGTGTGTCCAAGCCCATCCCATACTTCTGCCTGGTTTTCCTTTTTCTAAAAGCACGGTGGCACCTCTTCCAGAGGTATCTCCTGTGTTGGTGCTCCTTACTCTGCTCAGATTTGTGAGGTTGAAATTCACTTTTCTTCCCCAGTTCCAGGGGAGAATCCTCAGGATCTCGTTTGGCTGCTGCACGGAGTCTTGGCACGTGGTTTTGTGGGACAGAAATCCCACTTCACTCACGTTTCAGGGGGGCCACTCATCATTTTTGATCTGTCATGTGTTTAAATCCATGGCCAGAGGCTCCTGATAAGTAAGATCAGACATATTTTGGTTAAAAAAAGAACTGGTCAACTCTTTACCAGCCTTTATTATCCAGGAAATATCTGTGCCTTCCACTGGTGTGTATCTGATTAGGATGTATTTAATGAGCTTTTTTTGAGTGCTGGAGATGTCCTTTTAATGAAAGATCTTCTCTTTTTTTTTTTCTTTTTGAAATGGGGCTTTAACACAGGAAGTGATGGATTAATGAGGTATTCATACTAAATTAATACTAAATAATTATTCAGGTAGATGGGAAGAGCTTTCTGCTGAAGAAAACCCTTTGGTTTGCCAGCTGATCAACTCAGAAATAGCATTTGTACAGCATCAGTGTGCTCCATTGATTGGGGCTTTTTCTAGCTCAACTTTGTCAGTGTTTTCCCTCTCTAGCTGCACTGCCAGCTGTCTCCCCACTCCAAATTATACTGTCACCAGTTCTGCAAACACCAGAGGGAAAAAAACCCACTTTTATATGAAATTCCTTTCCCCGCGTAAGTGGTCGGTGGAGCTGGTAACCAAGTTACTAAAGAATCAAAAGCAGAGGAGCTTTTAATTAAAAATAATTTGGCAAGGTGCCCAGAAATGTCCCTGTTGTGGGAGTGGGGAATGACAAACAAAATGAAGAGCTGCCACTGCTGCCTTTCAGAGTGTCTGGAAGATGTATTTGCTTGGCTGTGCAGATCCACTACCCGATAGTAATGAAAATAAAAATCCACAGAGCAGCTCCAGTGCCAGGGTGACCTTGTGCGAGTGGGTTTTGTAGGCTCGGTGTGAGTTGTGATCACATTTCACAGGAGGCAGGAGAATGGGATACAAACCCAAGTCCTCCACGGTTTTAGGATGTTGTTTAAAGGTGAGAAGCAATTCAGTGCCATGAATTGCCCCTCGTTTACATCAATACCACACCATGCCACTTGATTTTACCCTTCTCTGTGGGCTCATGAAATCATTCATGTGCTGCTGCTGAGGTGGGATTCTGTCAGTGTGGTTTTAGGTGGTGTCTTGGTTTTTATGAGTCTTGATTTTTCAGAAAGCTTTGCCCTCCATGATTCGGTTTTTGGTCATCCCTGGCTTTTCTTGCCCGCATTATTGACTATCTCATGTTGATGGTTTTAGGGAATCCTCTTTTGCTGTGTTCAATATTGTGATTTCAGGTAGATCTCCCCTGCCTTTGACCAGCACTGTGTTTGTTTTTGACCTGTAAATCTGCCTGTCTTCCTTTCCCAAACAAATTAGATTCTCATTTGGAAAAGAGGGAGATGTCATCTTTCTCAGTGATGGTTTTTTTCATATTTCATGTCTGTTTTGATTCATTTTTGCCTCTATATTAGTGCCAGAATGTTCTCAGTTGTGAAAGTACTAAAATCCCTTATGTAGCAATGAAAGGAACGAAAACTTCCTTCCAATATTTATGGAAATATTCGATACAGAGCATTTTTCTGTTGAATTTTTTACACTTGAGCTCCTTGTTTGCAAAGCCCTAAAGCACCAAGCCCTTGTGTATTAACTTTCCACAAGGTTTTTGTTCACTTCTCTCAATCTCTTGCCTGTTTTGCCCTCAGTGACACTTTGCTGTGCCCCTGATTTCTGCAGCTGCCAGGTCACACCAAACTCTGATTTACCCTGGTTATTGGGGGTTTATTGGTGCTCCAAGTGCTTCCAGGTAGGGAATCTGGTTCCTTCTGTGTTTGTACAGCACTATGCAAATTTGTCACAATATTTAAATGCTTTCTAATGACCCAGCCCTGTGGAAGTTAATAAGTCACATCAGAGCAGAGCTCGATGTGTGGTGTTTAGAAACACAGGGTTTATTTAAAGAAAAATGGGATTTAAAAAGGTTGGAGTGGAGAAATGAGCCCAGATGGCAAATTGGAAGCTCACCCTGGGCTAAATAGAAGTTGTTTTTTAAACTCTGTTATCTACCAATGCTGATTTAAATATGAATGCAGTTCACTTTGGTGCTGATTCTGTTTCAGATCTTTTAAAACCAGACTTCATTGGTTTCCCTTAGCAGAAATTTGCTCTTGATGTGTTTGCTTAAAACAAGACTTGAGAAAGCCCATCTGCATTCTCCAGGCTCTGTGTCAGCACTGGCTTCTTTTTGGCTCCAGGCATTCCTGTGAAGAGCATTTTCCTTTGCAAAACCATGGAATTTTAAACACACATTGGCCAGTGTGTACAATACAAGTACCAAATGAAGTTAGTTTTATTTTTTCTGAGTGATCTATTTAATTTCCCTGCTTGATCTCAGTTTTTAGGCTTTATTCACATCTTTGTGTCTGGGATTAATTTGACTTGGCACACTGCAGTGTCTCTGTCTCCCAGGAGCAGCTGATAATTTACAATGAATTTCTTTTTCCTCTTCTCCCTATGACTTGGAGCAAAGGGTTTTCTCTGCAGAACTCTGAATAATATGCAAAGAGCAGGAATATTTCAAGAAGGAATAACTGAGTGACCTGTGATGATTGGAAACTCAAACATGACTCACCTTGTAATGAGTCCTAAACTGTTACTTACCAGAACATCTTTGGTTTGCAGCAGAGAAACCTTTGAATTATGAGTGGTGGCTCTGTCTGTGTAGCTGTACAGAAAATATTGGGCTGGAGGCCTACAGTGAAACAAGGAGGTGACAAATGTGTGTTAATTATATGCTAAATTAATCATATAATTCTGTGCGCGAGAAGGAAAAAAGGTGTTTTCTTTCAGGTGTAATAATGATGTAAATAAGAAAAAACAGCGATTTGGAATTGACTTTCGAAAGAGAATCTGTTACAATCTTTTATTACTGTTTCCTTCTCTTATTTAAGTGCTTGTGAATTTTTGGAGAAGGCTGAGGCTGATGTGAGTGCCTGTCAGGGCTTTGTGTCGCTGTGAGCAGGAGCCAGGGCATGTCCCTGGCTGTGTAAATCACCTGCATTTGTCAAGGAATTGCAAAGGAGGAGTGGGAGGAACATCTGTGTTATCATAAAATCATGGAAAGGTTTGGATTGCAAGGGACCTTAAAGCTCATGGGCAGGGACACCTTCCACTATCCCAGATGGCTCCAAGCCCCGTCCAAGTGGGTCTGGAGAAATTCCATGGATGGGGCAGCCACAATTTCAGGATGTGCACTCGTGGAATGCTGGAGAAGCACAGTCCTGGGAGGGAAAGTGAAAGAAGCATTGTGGCATCTAGGTGATAGGATTTCTAGTCATGGGAATTTGGGAATTTTGAGCAGGAAAAATGTTGTGGGGAGAGGACTGGGTTGGACTCTACTGAAGCAGGCTGGATTTGTTCCCCCTTTAGTGAGCAGTATTGCCTCTGCCCTCCTATTTATATCCTAAATGCTTTTTGTCCTTCCATCAGTGTTGTGAATACTTGGAAGCAAAGACCTGTAATAATTAGTTTCTGAACTCTACTAAATGAAAGAGCAGAACTTTCAGTAAAATCCAATTACGTACCATCATATATTAATAGTGGTCGTGGTATTCTCATATGCCAGAATCAATGGCATGCCCTGCAGGCATGTTTTAATTAAAATAGGAAGTATATATATATATTATTTTAGCTCTGCTTGTGCTCACTATTTTAGCTCTCTCTGAAGTTCCTGATTATTTTCCTGAGCGAGTGTAAAGTTCAGTCTCCAAATAAACCCCATCCTCTAAAGGCTCAGTGAATTGCACCTGACAGTGAACAAGGATTGGCAATCCAGAGGGAGTTTGCAGTAAATCAGGGAATGTTCCTGGGGCTGTCGAAGGCTTCCTCTCTCCCAGAGTTACCTCCAGAGCTCGAGCGAGTGTTGGCAGCAGCAGAGCTGAGAGCAACCAAAAAAGTGTCAGGGATGAAGATCTACGATGAGCACAGATGGAAAGAGCCAGATCCAGGAAAGAAAACAAAGCAGCTGGGGGGTGGAATTCTGTCCCTGGTGAAAGAAGAAGTGAATGGTGAAGAGCTATGGAACAGCATAAAAAAATGAGATGATGGCAGTGGCTGATCAAGTTTTGTGTTACCAGGCCAAGACAAAGAAATAGAAGTGGGAAGTGCTAGAAATTGAAGGGGGGAATCAAAAAAGAGATGGAGGAGATGGACCAGACAGTTGATGTTGAAAATGGAAATACAGAAATGCCTGGGTGGGGAAGAATGGTCAGAAGAGTGTGTGGAGAAGAACTGGGTTGTATGGCAAGGTAAGAGAAGTCTGAAGTGGAGCACTGGAATCCAAGATGTCAATGCTGAAAGACAAATAATTGAGCACACAAACACAGAGGGTGGAAGATATTTGGAAGATTGACAAAGTGCCCAGAAGCCAATAGGTAGGCTGGTCCCAGAAGAGATTCCTACAGGAAACAGGGAGAGAGAACAGTGGAGTAACTGGAAATGCAAAGCACTCGGTATCTTGGCAGAAAAAGGGAGAAGATGAATTCTGGATGTCAGAAAAATCCTGGAGGAATTCCAGCTAGGCAGGAGACGTGATAAAGGCTGTGTGCATGTGATGAACACATGAGCAGGAGTCTCCACAATTTATTTGTAAATTCTGTTGAATGAGGAAAAGTATCAGCACTGTCGCTAATAGAAGGAGGATTTGATTAAATCACTTGAAAGCAATGTCAGAAACTGCCCAAGAACTTCTTTTGAATTGAAGTTCAGTGTAGAGTTGTTGGGATCTAAATGGAAAAGAAGAGGTGATGGAAATGGAGCCAAATTTCCATCAACTGGGAAAACAAAGCATGTGGGTTTGGAAACTCACTTCAAGGGTTAGGGGATGCTGAGGTGAAGAAAAAAGGAGCATAAAAAAAAGTTCTGAAAAGCTACACTTGTAAAATTCAAAAAAAAAAAGGGCAACTGCCTTCTATATAAACTTTGATCTTTACTGACTCCAATTACAGGGCTGGAATAGAGTGAAAACCTGTGAAGCAAAGGGGGTGTTGGTCTTTAAATATGGACTATCCCTACCACTGCTCCTGTGAGTTCTACTCACCCAGCTTTGAGGCCCACTCTAGATCGGATGGACATGTCCTTTTTTGAGGAAAAAGAGAAAATTTTAAATGGATTTCATTTTGATTTGAGCAAGGCTCAGGTGATGATTTCTTATTTTAGCCTCCTGATACCAGCTGTGGAAACCTGGTTCCTTTAGAATCAGAGTCACAGACCGGCATGGGTTGGAAGGGACCTTAAAGCTCATCCAGTTCCACCCCCCTGCCATGGGCAGGGACACCTCCCACTATCCCAGGATGCTGCAAGCCCTGTCCAGCCTGGCCTTGGACACTTCCAGGGATCCAGGGGCAGCCACAATTTCTCCAGTAATAGTGAGGATCAAGAATTCAGCTGCAGAGCTGAATCCTCAGCCTGTGTACGAGTGAGTGCTAATGGCACAGGCTCATCTGTGACAACTTCTACCCATGATTGCTGCTCTGCATCTGTTTAGTACGTGGTGCTCTGTGGGCAAGCCCTGCCCTTAGAATTGTAATTAGTCGTGCCTAACTTACAATTAATAAAGTAGCAGGCTGCTGGTGACTTGGATCACAGTCATTTGCCTGTGGTGTTTTTTGTGTCCTGCTGAATCCTGGGATTCAGTGGGACAGCAGAAGAAGAGCAGGATTATCTATAGGAGTTCTTAGGTGGAAAATGGATATCTGGGAGAGGTGAAAAGCATTTGAGGTAAAAATGGGAGATTGCAGCCATGGACTTGACAGGGCTGTGCTTCAAATGTGAGAAACATTAGTTTTTATTTACATCCCAGTCATTTGTGTGTTTTAGTTAAAATTGGTAACCACTGGAAGACTGAAGTGGAGCAGATTCGTTGCCTTAGATTCCACGTTTGTATTTTACTTATTCTGTGACCCAAGGTGTGGAATTGGGAAAATCTCAGCCAGAATCCAGGCTCCCAGGTAACCAGATGCCCTCGTGCCCATCTTCCCCAAACTTGCCGCTTGTGCCAGCGCTCCCTCTGGAGCGGTGCCTTGCAGCTGAAGGAGAGCTGCCAGCTCTCAGCTGCTTTGTCCCGTGGCAGAACACAAGGACAGTGTCCAACAGGCTGAAGAATACATTTCCTGGGCTCTGAACTCGGGCTCTGACCCCTGCTATCCACGCTCCGGCAGGATCATTCCAGGCATCTCCCGGCTCGGCGCGGCCCGGCCAGGGGATGTGTTGCTATCTTCCGTTCACATTGCCTCCCTTCTTTCTCTTGGTTTGTTTTCCACATGACTGGGAAACAATTGCTTCTTCCACATGGAGCCCTTCTCCCATTCCTGGGAAAATAGCAGGGAATGGGGAGCATTTGCATAATCGTCTTTAGTGCTATTGTGGGCGGGCTTTGGATGCCGGCACGGAGTTGCAGACTGGCCACCTGTCCAGAACAAATGAACTTAGCTTTTGTATAACGTTATCTGGTTTTCCACAGTGTTATTTTTGTGTAATGAATAACTCGATTAAAATATTATAAAACCCCATCATTCAGCAAATGTTTGCGTTGGGTTTAAATCCCCCCTTTGCGAGGCTGGGGAGGGGGGGACAGAGTTTCCTCTTTCTCTGTTAGCACAACTATATTTTCAAGCTGCCTCTGACATAGTTTTATAACTGCCTTTGTGAAATTATCCTCATGAATATGAATTAGGGGTGTGGGAAGGAAAAAAAAGCCCCCAACCAACCCCAAACCTCAAAATGATTTGCATTCATCCTCGTATAAATGATAAATTAAGTGTTGTCTAATGTTTTCTAATGGTCCATTTCACCTATGTAAAACAATTAATTAAACAGTTGGCCTCTTAGGGAAGGAGGAAGAGGAGGGTGCTGAGGACACCACCCCTGCCAGGGCTGCAGCACGAGAATCAAGCTTGTTCACTATTCACATATTTGACTTTTGCCTGTCTCAATGTCGGTCTTTGATCTCTTGTACTCCTGTGACTGAAATCATGAAAAACTAATTCTAATTTCCGCTTTTAAAGGGGAAAAATAGACAATGCCTTCCCATGTGCAGGTTTGGTGCTTTTGCCAGCCGAGGTGTGGGAAGGACAAACTCTGGGTGCTGCATTTTACTGCACTCAACCTTTGCCCCAAGACTGAGTTTCGATTGCTGTGTTGTGAGAAAGCAAAACAAACCCTTCCATGCTTTCTGTTGGCCATAAATAACAGGAGCTTAACCTGGACAGCAAGATTTCCATATTGCCCATTTTGCTTTAATATTTCTATCTTTTATTGCCCGTCGTGGAAAACAACTGGCCAAAGTTAGGCCAAGTAAGCATCACTAAAGCATCAACCAGAAGGAGGTGGTTTTATTCTTCCCCTGCCTTGGTCTTTCCCAGAGCAGTTAAAGGTAAGAGCTGCATTGATCCAAAGCACAACATTATTATTATTATTATTATTATTATTAGTAATAGTAGTAGTAGTATTAGTATTATAACTGTGCTTTTGAGCCCTTGCTCAGCTCCTCAGTGGCCGTGGCGTGTCTGCTTTGCTCTTGGGTGGCAGCAGATAAGGGGATGGGAGTTTCTGTCAGTCAGCAACTGCTCTTGCAATTCCATTCCTGAGACAAGAACATCCCCCACGGACATTGTCCTACCTTGTTTGGCTTCTGGCTCGTTCTGGTGCACGTGGCCCATGGACTGGGTCCAGAGCTGCTCCTGCTCTTTTATTTCCCTTAGTTAGCAATCCCTTGGAAATGCTTCTGGTGAACATTGTACGCTGCTGTGATTGATTTACCGTGATTGATTTTTGTGTCAGTGGTACCAGCTTGGGAATATTGTTGGAGTCATTATGGAGTTTGGTCTGGAGCTGCTCAGGAAGAGGCTGGTGTGTCCCTCGTGTAGCTGTCAGTCAGCAGTGTTGGTTTTAAAACAAGCTTGGAATATCTGCCAAAGAATCTGCCCTGGATCTTTTGTTGAGGGAGAACATGAAAATCAGGCAGTTGTGTTTTGCTGGAATAAACAAGAATGACATTATAGGCAGCAAGGAATAAATATTGAATGTCTGTAAATTAAGAAGTGTAAAGCCACGTCTTCCTGCTTCAGCAGTTAAAATGTGCAGGTCCCTTTTCATTTTGTGTGAATGGGTGATTTGGATATGTAGTTGATAAAATTAGGAGTGCTGTTATTATAACCCAGTTAAAGAAAAGAGCTGCTTTGTTCCATTTGCCACCCCTGCTGTGGTTTGTAAACCCTGAGCCATTCAAGGTGTGCTTGCTCTGCCTGAAATGTGGTGTTTAAAACCCAGCAAACCAGTGAATTGGAAAATGGGGGCATGCTGATGAACTGGACATAGTTGTTTTTAATCTTTTGCTGATCTTTCTCCTGCTTTGCCTGTCTCTCCTGTAATAACTGGGAACTGATTACACATTTTATGCTCTGCAAGTTGCCTGATTCATGGGCCGAGTTTCTGATTCACCGCCGTGGGTCAGCGCAGTGTTTACAGGAGCAGTTCCCCAGATATTCCTGAATTTGGAGGATTCCAAGTGGGGCTGTCGGGTGCAATCCGATCCCTTTGGCCATTACTCATTGCTGAGGTTTCCTGGGTTTTCCAGTTGTCAGCTTGCTGATGGAGCTCCAAGATTTAGGATGTTATGTGGGTATGGGAATCTCCCTCTTTGTTTTCTGATTAGGAGCCTGACCTCTGGTACCTCATTTGAACATTGGAGCGGACTCTGGTGAATAATGGTCTGTGTTGAAAGTGCATCCAGCTGGAATTGCGTCTTGGGATGGGGGTAGGGGGGACTGGAATCCTTGGATGCCATCATGAAGCAATTAGACAAGCTACTTAATAATTTATAGCTTGCTGTCTTAAGGCTTGTAAGCGTTTTGACTGAAGAGGGTTTTGTTTAACCTTTCAGGGCTCTCTGTGAGGCCGAGATTGAGCTTAGAAATGATTTTCCTTTGAAGAGCGGCAGAGAATCCTGAACCAGATGACTTTGTCATCTATTAATTAATGCTTTGTCTTGCATATGAGGCTTAAACGTGTCCTACTGTCTTGAGTATGAGTTTGCTCAGCTCTCGTAGAGCTTCAGGGTGTTGTGGATACAGGAAAACCTTTGGGAAGCAGGAAGTGAACAACAGGATTGTTTTTGCAAATCTTGTTGTTCCTAAATTCTTTTTTTGTTGAATTTGCTTGTGCCTTGGTGACTTTTTAGTGTTCGTTCACCTGAAATATTAAATATATAAAATAAATATTTCCTGGAGAAAGTGTAATGCTGGGGAAGGGAGGAAAGCAATTACTTATCTGCTAGATTTCAGTAATCCTGGGGTAATTTCAGCCTTCTTGGTGTTTGTATGAGTGACTTAGGAATTATATAGACACCTTCCAGTGAAACAACTAGTAATTTAGCATTCAGCAAAACACTGGTATGTCCAGTCTTTGGTATATCAAAGGAAGAAAAGCCCATCTGGGTTTTCAGATGCAGGAGAACGAGGGGCTCCACTTGCCTGGAGATGTGCAAAGGCCAAGAACCAGAAATAAAGTGCAGAGTTTCTCGTGCTAAACCCTCTGGCTCTTCCGGAAATGTTATAAAATTTAAAAGTTAGGAGAGATTTCTAATGATAGTCTGTCAAGCATTTGTCTGGAGAAGAAAATATTTGTTGAATATGTTGCTGATATTCTTGGATGTGATTGTTTCACCTCCTGTCAATGTGCAGCTGCTTTAGATGTATAAATACATATATCAATATATACTTCAACATAATAAATAGATACATACAGACACTGGGAGATATTTTTGATGAACAGATTCAATAGCTGTTTTTTGGGGTTTTTTTGCTTATTTCCATTGTTGTAAGGGTATTATCCAGAGTTTAGAAGCTGTATTTTCTTTCATATTGCTTTGAATCCACGTCTGAGGAGTGGCACAGTTTCCTGAATTACAGTGTGGAATCATTTTTCTCTACATTATTCTGTGTGTTCCCTTTTTTGCCATCAAACTCATCTGTTTTTCCAAGGACTCTTCTCTTTGGGGGGAGCTTTATTACCCAGCATCTCTTGCAATAGGAGTGTTAAATGTCATTGTTTTCTCCTAAAAACTTTCAACCTTCGCTCTCTGTTTCTCCCTGCTCACCCTGTGAGTGGATAATACTATTTCTGCTTTAAGGCCTACAATCCCCAGTTTTCCCCTTCCCTCCAGCTCATCTGCTTCATTTTTAATAGGAACAATCTGTGGTTTTCTTGTGCAGGGCTAATCCTGTTGGAATAACCTTGTAGTTGCTAATACTTACCCACAGAAGTTGCAGATTTTCTTTCCCCTCTCCTTGTGTTTTTTTAGATCCAAGGATTAAAAATAATATCTACCGGTCTCTGCAAAGTGAAAGCTGCTGCTGATACAGAATAGGAAACCTCAGTACTCACCAGGGCTGGGCTTTGGATTCCTTATACTTGATGTACTGCAGGGTGAAATAGTCCAATTCATGTCACTGCTGTGTAATCTTGGATTAAATTAAGGTGCTGATGTGCCGAGGTCAGCCTGGTGGGGACTGACATGGTCTCGTTCCCTCCTGGACTCACTTCATTTGCATTATGTTAATCTTGGCATGTGAGTTTTTGGCCTCAGACTTGAGTTGTTGTTGCCCTGTTTGATTTTGGGAGGTTTTGGTCTCTGTCCTTCTGCCTGGCCTGATGTTACAGTGCTGATACCCAGGGCACTGGTGCTCCCAGAAACCGGAGTAGAAGAATCTGCCGCAGTCTGCATTTATTTAATTTGCTGCTCTGAAACTGTAATGGGGAACTTCTATTTATCATTGTAGCAAAACCAAAAAAAAAAAAAAAGCTGAACAAAACCACCTGAGGTGTTGTCTCTTCACACTCCAGTGTGAAATGCAAACTTGTTTCCAAGGAGCTCATTCCAGTCCTGTGCTTGGCTAATTTTATGTTAAAAATATATTTGTTACCAGCACAGACTTTGACTTTCAGGCTTCCCTGGTTTATTTTATTAATACATGAATAAACTTGTAGCTCAAGAGCTTCTCTCGTTACTATCAATAAATACACAAATAAAAGATTGCTGTTTTAAGAATAAGAACCCAAAGAAATTTGGTCGAGATAATCTAAGTTTGCTAGATTTGAGCCTTTGCTTTTTTAAGGATAAGAACACAAACTGGTCCAAATAATCTTAGTTTGCTAGAACTGCAGTCTTCCCTTTTTTTTGGGGGGGGAGACCTGCCCCTAAAAGCAGTTTGGGTACTTTCCAATTCTGAAAATAGAACAGGAGGACAATGCATGTCTCTGGTGAGGAATCAGCCCACAATCCTTTCAGAAAGCAGAAAAATCATCAGAGCCCCAATCTGAGGAGGTGGCACAGATTTCTGCCTCGGCCTCCGCGCCCGCCCTGCTGCGGGATGACCCCGCGCCAAGGGCCCGGCGCCGCTCCGCGCCTTCCTTTGGGGCTCCCCAGAGCTTCTCCCCAGCCCCACCCGGGCTGGGAGGCTGACACTGAGCGGGGGAAGCCAGAAAATGCCCAGTTCACAGGAAATGTACCATATGCTTCCCCATGCCGAGCTGCCAAACTCAAGCCCTTCCCTATTGTGTCGGCGCGGTAGAGACCAGATGGTTCCTTTCGCCCGGCGCCGGGCACTGCCTTTTCTCACTCCTCCTGGTTGTCTGATAATTCCAAATCCAGCAGTTTCACGGGTGAAATAGATGTGTAAATCTCTACATAAAAACTTCCCCTGCGTGGAGCTGTGCTTAGCAAACTAAGCCTGAATTAATCCGGGTTTTAAGATCCCGAAGGCACGCTTTCCTTCTCTGTCTGTGTTTCCTCAGCAGAGATGGACTTGATGATTTTTTGTTTTTCTGAACTGTTCCTGTTAAATTCCTTCTTAAATGAGCAGGAAGGAATTTCTTCTTATTTTTTTTTTTTTTTCTTTTTTTTTTTTTTTCCCTTTTTTTTCTTTTTTCTTTTTTTTTTCTTCCATGTGAACAAAGTCAAACTGAGTTGGACTCCGAAGTTCTTGGCAGCTCTTGTAGAGTTGGCTTGCCTTCTAACTTCAGAGAAAAATTGCTTTCTAATAGACTGTTTTTCCCCTTAGTGAGTGCTTTGGCACCTGTATCCTGAGTTGTGGAAGGGTTTCTTGTTTTCTACAGATGTTTGAGCATGAGCACAACCTTTAACATCTTTGTGGTATCGCTGCCAGCTTTTCTGTCCTGTTGAAAATAGAGATATTTTTCCTAAAAAATAATATCTTGGATTTAAAGTACTACCATACAGTGAAACAGCAGATTTACCCTATAAAATGCTATTAAAGACCCTTTCAGATGACTAAAATATTACTTAAAATTTTGTATTGTTTGCATAACTGTGTGCTACAGCCTTAAATTTAACTTTCCATCTCTGCTGCTGTTGGATTTATAAAGGACAAAATAAAGCCCTGGAAATACAAGGCAATGCTTGAAAGGTTCAGCTGAAGGAATGAGGATGTCACATCCTGTGTCCTATAGGATATATGAGGTGCTAAGGAATGTGCTGTGCCCTAGGTAATATTGTTGTTAAATTACTGCTTCAGGGTTAATGTGGAGTCTTGGAAAGGTGGGCAATTTTCTGTGGTAAATTAAGGGGATTGCAAAGGCTGCAATCCCTGGGAATCACTGCTGCTTGTGGAAAGCTGGGTGGGAGCTTTGGAGCCCCTTTGCTTGGGAATGTTGGTCCCAGTGATCTCCTTTAGGCCCAGTTTAACTATTAATGGTGGCTCTGCTGTGCTCCGTTCACCCGGGATCTTCTCATGGCAACCTTCGTGTGGCTTCCCTGCTACTGTGGCCATTGGTCCCTTTTTCCTATGGAAGAAAAGCCCTCCAAGAGTTTTAAGGATTTTCAAGGAGCTCCAATGGATTTGTTTTAATGGCTTCTTTCAAAAAAAAAACCAAAACAAAACCTGGGAAGGGGGCTCAGCCTGGAGAAAAGGAGGCTCAGGGGGGACCTTCTGCATAACTCCCTCATATGAGGGGGTCAGGCTCTGCTGCCAGGGAAGAGAGANGGCTCAGCCTGGAGAAAAGGAGGCTCAGGGGGGACCTTCTGACTCTGCATAACTCCCTCCTACGAGGGGGTCAGGCTCTGCTGCCAGGGAAGAGAGACAGGATGAGAGGAAATGGCCTCAAATTGCTGGAAAAAAACCTCTCCTTGGCCACATTTCTCCTGAAATTATTTGAGACTACCACTTTCTTCTGTATTTCCCTGCAGGACACAATCCCACCATTTTCTACACTCTTCTATGAATGTGTATTCTTCCTAAAAAAACACTGAGCTGGAATTCCCCTCACCCAGGAACAAAGAAAGTATTTCTTCTTCTTTTTCCCCACTGAAATGATGAGTTCTCCAGTCACTTTTCCCGCATCAAGTCTCAAACTTTACCAGCCAGAAGAATAACGTGGCTTTGGTGTCTGCTGACTTAGAATACTGAAAATGTTGGTGGCTACAACTGTGCTCTCACTTTGCTCCTCCTCAAGCTGCCTGATCAATCCAGCTGTTTCATGTAGGAAGTCCAAACCTTTGTTTTCCATAACTGGCTCGTGGTGCCAAAATTCCTTGGCGGATGGAAGCATGCACACTTGTCTCTCTGATTTCCAGGGAGCACTTGGGTTGTTTGTTCAGCTGGAAGAGTTGTCCAGCCACGGTGAATCATCTTCATTTGTTTTTTAGAAATTTAGGTCTCTTTGTCTTCTGCCCTTGACATTTGTATAACTGTATTTTGGTGCAGATTTAGGGGCTCAGAACAAAGCCAGACTGTCAGGGGAGGGATTAAATTCCCTGGCTGTTGCAGTGTTGGTGCTGCATTTAAGTATTTTACTGATCTGAGCAGTGGCAAACCTTTCCTCATCAAATCATGGAATGGGTTGGGTTGGAAGGCACCTTAGAGCTCACTGGCATCAAGGACAAGTTTCTTGGAGAAAACAGAATTGTTGAAATGTTTGGTGGTGGTTGTGGGGCAGGCTGATGTGCACAGTTGGGACCAGTGACACTCGGAATGTGTGACTGCAGCATGCCAGAATTTGTTCTCCGTGCCAATAATTGCTCACTGAGATACTTGAGGAAAAGAGGCTTTGCTAATTAGGCTCAATCTACATAAGTTTGTGAAGCTGTAGGAACTGCTGTGCACAGTTTTTATTCTCATCTTCTATTAGAGGGTTGATTTCAGCCAGGCTTACAGTAGACCTTTAAGGGTTAGTGTTGAACAGAAGGGACAAGAAATAGGAATGTAAAAATCATTTAATTAGTAAGTAGTGATTTCTGAATAGTGCTGATGCTTTCAGAGCAATATTTGTTCATGTAAACTTTGCCAGACTGACCAAAGGTACCACACCCCTAAAAACTATGGCATTGTATTTTCAGGCTGATTTTCATTTTTACCCCATACGATGATGTAGACAATTAAATTTATGCCAAAAGCTGACTTAATTGCTAGCTCCATATTCTAAAGATAGACCAAGCTCAGAAGCTAATTAACAAATTCAAAATTAATTTAAAACCTTCGACATGATAAACTTCAGAGCAGTAACAAACTGACCAATAAATATTATGTGCAGCACAACTAATTTCAGAGTTACCTGCCAGCTGTTTTAAGGAGAGAAAAAAATCAGCTTTGTGCTCCGTAGAGCAGGAGCTGTGTCAGTGCTTTGTAATCATGTGAACCTTTAATTAAGAAGTTCCCACAGAATAAGGAACGCTGACCTGCTGGAGACACTTCAGGGAATAACACTGAGCAGCTTCAGTGGCAGCATTGTGGAGAATGAAACGAATTCAGAAAGGTGTCTCTCAAAATAGTAAATATTTAAAAATGGAATCTTCCTGAATGGCATTATTTTTAAAAATCCCTACACATGTTGTGGTGTATTAATTAGGGTCACTGTTAATGATGGTTTATTATTATGGTCAGTGCCAAGTCCTGCAGTGAGGATAGGAGAACCACACCACAGTGTTGCAGCCGCGACTTTTGTTGGTCTTAAGTACAACTTTTTGTAGCTGTTTGAAACAAGACAGAGGGGTCACCCACCATTCCTGCTTTACCCTGACTTTCCCTTTGTAGCTCTTGCAGTGCTTCCCTGCTTTTTGAGCTCGTTCAGACCTTTTGAACTGGTTCCATCGGGCAAGTGAACAGGTTCATATGGATTTCTAATCCATAGTTCAGACTTTGCTTAGGAGGTCCTATCTTGATCCTTCTGTTTAGTAGAGCAGTGGCTGCACAGTGTTCTTCTCTCCAGCCAAAAAACACAATGGAGGGTGAGGTTTCTGCCATCCTTCATCAGCCACCCAAGATCTGAATTACAGGAATTTTGGAGATTATTGCTACACTTCTCACATTTTACAAAACTGGGAAGTGCCTGGTTTTGGTCTCCCTCAGCAGAATGGAACTCATGGAGGTAATTATGGGGAAGGTGAGAATTTGGGAAGTTACACTTCTTTTTTCATCCTAACTGGGGTTTTGCTTTTTCCCAAGGCTCCACATCATGATCCTGTTGTGTCTTTTTGTCCAGCAACACAGACCTTCCATTTGGGGGGAGGTGGGGGAAAAGGGCTTTTCAGCATTCCAAGAGGCCTTAGAGTCAGTTTGGTGCTTGTTGAAAATGATGTTTCTTAGCAGTTCAAACAGAGAAGGAAAACCCCTGTGCCTGGCAGCAGCGCTGGTTAAACCCCCACAGAAATTCCTTCAGACTCCTTTTAAAGGGGTGCTTCTGGCTGGGATCCCTGAAACCAGCAGGAAGTGGTGGTGAGGAGGTGACAGACGTGTCCCCCATGTCCTGCTGCAGCTGAGGTGTGGGACAGAGGAAGGATGGGGCATTGGTGTCTCCGAGCAGGGCAGGTTTGCCATCTCTGGGATTTGGGTGCTGTTCTGTATTTGTGCCCTGAGGAACTTCACTTGGAATGAATGCTGGCAATCAGACCTGTACCTGGAGGAAAACAGGTACTTTGCCATGACTTCACTGTCTTCAGTCTTTTAATGTCAGCAAGGGATCTTAAAAATGGAGTTTGAGTTGGAATGGATCTTAAGGATCACCTCATTCCAGCCCCCTGCCATGGGTAGGGACACCTTCCACTATCCCAGGTTGTTCCACCCTGACCTTGGACTCTCCAGGGATCCAGGGGTAGCCACAGCTGCTCTGGGAAACCTTTGCCAGGGCCTCCCCACCCTCCCAGGAAGGAATTCCTTCCCAATATCCCATCTAACCCTACCCTCTGGCAGTGGGAAGCCATTCCCTGTGTCCTGTCATTGCCCTGACCCACGTGCAGTTGCACTCGGCCTTGGGGAACCTCATAAATTTCCCTGTTTTTAAGCTTTAGAAGATCTGTCTAAACAAGATCCAAAGTTGTTAAAAGTTTACCTAAAAGTTAAAAATTAACTCAGCCAAAAATGGCATTGCCTAGTGCAGTAGGGTGGAAAAAAAATCTGGTTTATAAGAAGCTGTGTAAAGCAGTGGTTCTCCATCCAAAATGCGATCCAGGCTTTTGGTTTATCTATTAAGGAATGGGATTTGCTCAGGAAGCACAGACTTTCAAACCAAAAGACAAACAAACTTCTTCTCCAGAGCTGCTCATGTGCCTTTGGCTCCAGGGAGAAATGATGTGGTGGAAACCTCCTGATATCTTGTAATACAACCTCAGGCTCTGCACCTTCCTGAGGTTTTCTAACAGTTTCATAGGGACTTAAAGAAAGCCAACTCTGAAAAAGAGCTCTTGAGTTTATGTGGAACAGCTTCACAATCTAGGGAAAGTTGCTTCAAGTATCAGAAAAAATAATTTTAGATGGTTTAAACAGGAGCTCCTTGTATTTTGAAGAAAAAAAAATCAATCTTCAGCCGTTTTCCAACTTTTACGCTCAAAAATGGGGGAATTTTACTCAGACTTCTTCACTTGATGCCTGGAAAGCTGGGGGATTTTTATTTGCTTGGATTATTGTACTTCTTCTGGGGTTGTAGAGATAAAAATTGTGAGAAGAGAGTCCCTAAATTTCAGGCTACTTGAAAAACCCTCACTGGACAAATACTCCCAGGATGGTGCAGTAAGAACATCAAGGCAGACATTTTTAAAGGAATCATTTAGCAAAAGGCCTTAAAAATCACCTGGAATGTTTCCAAATAGCAACACATCCCTAGTGTAACAATTTGAAATATGTAATTTAGAAAGTGAAAATAATTTCTCCATGTGAATGGTGAGCTTGGTTGGTGTAACTGGATTTATCCTGGTTTGTAACCTGCTCAGGATTGGAAGTATCCGTGATTAAGTTATGGAGATTACAATTAATTTTTCTTGATGCCTGAAATCCTAAAATTTGGAGGAGAATCAGGAGAATTTGGAGAAAAAGCAGTTGGAAGCTTAGTAAATTATTGTTTTATTACTTAAAATCTGTCAGTGTAGTCATTATAAGGGAAACTCATAATAAGGCAGAGAAAGAAACTTCCAACACTGGTTTTGTGCCAAGTAATACAGATTATGAATCCCTAGGTTACCTATGGATCCTGGCCTGATGGAAGTTCAGGAATATAATAGGTTAGAGGAGATTTTGGTGAATAAATCTGAATTGGCTCTAGGTTTAGTCAGCTTGGCTGCAGTGGATTTATCCTCTGATCATTTCCTGTCTTAGCACTGTGAGTGTTGTCTTCGAAAACTGTGAAACCTTTGGAAAAAAGGGACAAACTCAGTGCCAGGGTTTTTTTTTAAGAAGGAGAGCTGATAGGAAAAGTTAAATTATATCTCATTCAGGTTGTTTTGGAGAGAGTTCAGATGCTGCAAAGTGAAGCAACAGTTTGAACAAATGAACAAAGTGAACGAGAAGAGCTTTGACGTTTCCTTTGCTGAACCTGAATGCAGGAGTGCCTGAGGTGATACTTAACTGCTGTACATGAATTTTTTAGCTTCCCACTTTGTTTTCTTTGCTTTCTTGTCATGCTGCAAATATCTGAAAACAAAAAGAGAAATGAAGCAGCTTGGAACAAAATTGGGAATGAATGAATGACTGAATGAAGAAACTCCATATTTTCTGGAATTGGAGTCATCCAATGGTGGGAAGGAATATTCCATCTTGAGGAAGGAGAAGCAGCCTGAATGGGGATGCAGCCTCACCTTGGATCACCAGCCTTTCCTCATGGTCCCAGGGAATTTTGCAATTGCTGCTGTAGGCACAAGGAGACCTCTTTTATCTCTCATTGAACCACGTTCAAGGCAGTGCAGATCAACAGTCAGGGCAGCTTTTGGAAAGTGCTGGGATGCACTGGAGCAGTCCATGTGCTGCCTGTTCCAGGGATTGTTTTCATGCTTGTTTGTGCTGCTGCCCAAGGCCCTGTGTGGGCTCCCAGCACAATAATTGTGTCTGCCAGAGCTTGTGTTGACAGCTGGTGATGCAGATGGAGCCACGTGACATCCTGCCTGGAATTCCTGCCTGGAATCCCTGCCCGAGTCCCTTCATTCTCATGAAACCATTATTGCCTCTAGCTCTGGGAAATAAAACATCACTTGAAATCCTCACTGTAATGACTATCCCAGACCTGAGTGCTGATCCTGAATGGTTCTGCTGCATTCACAGTGCTCACCTCACAGGCTCTCTTGCCTTTCACACTCCCTTCTCCCTGTCCAGGTGTTTCCAAGAGATTGGCAAGGGCGTGGAATCTCCTCCAAGTTACTCTGGAGGCTTGTGAGGCAAACATTTGGGCGATGGATAAAGCTGCCTCTGGAATTTTTGGCCCCAGGTAGCTGTGTTTGAGTGAGTCAGGCTCCCTGAGCTCGCTGAAGTTCTGTCAGATCTCAGTGGTTTGAGGGAAAAAAAAGCTGAGGGCACTGGGGAAGTGCCTGAGATTTCTTGTTGTGGATACATCTCATTTCTTTGTTTTTGTAGCAGAAGCATTCTTCAGAATGTAGACATTTTGCATTTTGGTTGTGTGGGGCTTTCTTTGTCCTTTATTTTTTTGGAGGAGTCTCTGTGTGTGACAATTTCTCTTCAGCCTCAGCCAGTGCTCACAGGTTACTTCATTCATTTCACAGAATATTCTGAGCTGGAAGGGACCCACAAGGATCATCAGTGAATGGCCCCTACAGTCCTGCTCTTACAGCTGAAAAGACAGGTTTGAAAATACCTGGGAGCAGTCAAAAGGCTGTTTTTACAGCAGCAGCAGAGTCTTGGTGTAGCTGTCAAATTTCTTTTGGAAGAACCAGCAGCACTGAAATAAAACAGAATTTTCCACAGTGCCTGCCCCTCACAATAATGACAATGGTACAGCATTCCCAATGCTTTTTTTCCCCACTTAAAAGTAAAATAAAGCCAAGCTCTCTTGCACATAAGCAATGAATGGGTCTGATAATAAGAATTTATACATAATAAAACTGTGACTTTTTCTTGGTGCTAATGAAGGATGCTAATTTGCAGCTGTTGATTAGTAAAAGTGGCTTCCATGAAGTCAGATTAATTGGGAGTAACCTTGCTTTTCCCAGAGAAGAAGCAAAGTAAAGAGAGATACTAAAGCCTCTCTGCTGAGGAGTGTTTGTCTGCCAGAGGAGGACTTAGCAAACAAAATAATTAGAAAAAAAATACCCTGTCAGAAAGCTGCTGTGATAAAGAGAAGGAATCAAAATGATGCAAGATGTCGAAACCACTTAAATGAAAAGCAGCACTGAATTTGCCTGCTTGAGAGTCCCAAAACTCAGTGTTACATCAGCTGTGTCTGTCATGCTTTCTGCTATCAAGAATAGGTTTTTTGGACACCTGTTGTCATCAGCACCCCTCAATGATTATTACAGATAAAAACCTTAGGACTGCTTTGGAAAGTATCGTTAATATGACTTGTTAAAAAAGTCTTCTAAGAATGATCTTTTCATGTGGGTAATTCCCTCTTTCCATTTCTAGTGGCCATTCCTTTTGTAAATATTCCAGCAATTTTTGTTTTGTTTTGTTTTCCTCCCCAATACCTGTCACAAGTGGCTTTAGTAGAACATATCAATAAATAGACTTGAGGTGAGGTCTGGTGATAGGGAGCATCAGGTAGGAGCTGCAGCCCTGGGAAATACAAATTTGAGTGTATGTGAAATTGTGCTGATTTTTTCATGGATGCCAGAGCTCCAGGAGTGTTTGGACAATGCTCTCAGGGATGCACAGGGTGGGTGGGATTGGACTGTGCAGGGCCAGGAGATGGACTCGGTGATCCTGTGGCTCCCTTCCAGCTCATGATGTTCCCTGATTCTTTTATCCTCCCTATTCTCTTCCCTTTTTTGAGTGGTTTTGTTGCTGAGCTTGTTCAGTTTGGAAATAAATGGTTAATCCTGCTGGGTTTATGGTTTATTTGCTGACATCAGTGATAGGATTTCTGTGGGCAAAAATAGCTTTATTTATCCCTCTTGTGACTTTTTTTGAGTCTGAATTTTGGCAGAGTTTGGCCTCAGCTGCCAGCGAGCTTTCTTTTCCTCTTTGTGAATGTTTGTTCAGCATCTTGAGGCAGATCTTGTAGTGGAGTCTGAGGAAAAAGGGGGGGAAACATGGAACTAGCACCAGGTGGAGGTGTCTTATACAGCTCCAAATCCCATCACAAATTGCTCTGGCAGGGTTAAAGGAAATGTTATTTTTTCTTTTGACTAGGACTTTTTAACAGCTACCTAATGCAATTTGCATTTTTTAAAAAATAAGAGACAGTGTGACTTTGCTGCTGATGTTCTGTTAGCAACATTCAATTTTTCCACGTGAACACATGGATCATATCATAGCTTGGTCCTAAATTTTTACCACTGTGTGGGCTGTGAGACGTGAATAAAATCTTGTGCTGCTTGAGTTACTTCTGCTGGTTTTTCTAGGAGTAATTAAAAACTTGTTGCATCTCAAACACGGTATGGAAAGTGTCAATAAATAACATTGGACCGTGCCTCTCATCCAGTGGGTCAGAGGCCAAGATGTTTCTCCCTCTGGATTGCACTTCCAAAATACTCCTGGAAAGGGAATTTTCACCCAGGTCTCCCCTTCTTTGTTGTGCAGACTAACGTGCCAAAGCTGGGGGGTGTTTCTGTGGTGATGGTTTAGGTTGGAAAGGAGCTTCGAGTCCAGCTCCTGTCCCCCCACCACCCTGTGTCCCCAAGTGCCACATCCACAGGGCCCTTCAGTCCCTCAGGCCTGGGGACTCACCCCTGTGTTGTCCTTGTGGGGAAGGAATTTTCTCTGCTCCTAATCCTAAACCTCCCCTGAGCCCCCCCCAGCTCCTTTCCCAGCCTGGAGCGTTCATTCCATGGGCTTGTGGCTCCCCAGCAGGTGCCCAAACGCAGGAATGCTGCTCAGTGTTCCCAAACTCATCTCCAGCCCCACGATTCCCACAGTGTACATGGTGTTTGCCACTGGATGGGACCAAATTCCAAAGGGATGTTTTGGGGAAAATGGGATCAGCAGCCAGGGGAGGGGTCGGGGTGGCAGCAGCTCTCCTTCCCCGTGTGGTTTGAAATGAAACTCTTGAGTATGAAAATGTTGTTATTGATTTCCTGAGGCCGTGCAGAAGGAAACTGAAAAATGAACATGAATAATTCAAGATGAGCTGCATTTGTCCATCCCTTGCCTGCTGTAATCCTCGAAGTGAGGGGCTCCTCCTGGGAGCAGCAGAGCTCCTGCAGCCCTGGATGATCCTGGGCATGGCAGGGTGGGCTCAGAAATGAGCAGAGGTTTCCTGGATTCTGGGAGCCCCCTGGCTTGATCCAGAGAAACACAAATTGGGGTTCTCCCCGCTGGGACAGGTGGAGCCCTTTCCCTTCCAGCATTCCCACCTCTGAGTCTGCCATTGTGCATTTGCTGGAGCTGTGGATTGTTTGTTTCTTTGGGATTTCATTTGTCTGAAATGAAATCAGACAGTTTCATTTCAGGATATTGAAATAAAAATATGGTAAAGACCATATTTTTATTGTATTTTACTGTAAGAGCAGAAATGGTATTTTAATTACTTTTTTAATACAAAAACTTTTTTTTTTCCTCTTCTTTTAACAGAGCATTCAGAAGCTGGCTAGCCAATACTTAAAGAAGGACTGGCTTGGAATAAGAGCTGAGGAACGAAGTGATTATAGGTAATTTACCAGTTGGATATCTCAAAATAGCTGTATTTATCCTTTCAGTTTGTGCCATTATTTTACTTAACAATGAATCACTGCTTTTCTGTCGTTAATTTTTCGTTTCCCTTTGTAGTAGAGCCTTGCCAGTTAAAAAATAAGCTTTGTTTTCCTGAGATTAGTCTTAAATAGATGTTTATGACTTGAATATTGAGGAAGATGGGAGAAACAAAACAGCTTGGCAGGACAACAACTGTAATTTGCATCTGGTTGGGCATTCATGCTGGTATCTGAATATAGATTTTAGTAAATAACTTTAAGGTTAGAGGGGTAAGTGTGTGGATTGTTTCATAGGAAAAGACAGGAAGAGTTTGCATTTTATGAGGCTGTTCTTTGTGAGGATCCAATCTGACAGCTGGGAGGAGGCAAAGCAAGAGACAGTTGTTTACAAAACTTTATTTCATTAACATGAGAAACCAGAAATAACTCAGTTGCTGAAAGCCTTTGAACAGCACCTCCTAAATATTTGGAATGAGCTTTCAGATGCTTTGTTTTAATGTCTTCTTTGTGTTCCCACAAGTGTGATTTCAAACAGGAAGAGATTGACAGATTTGTGTTTGGGTCTTTCAGCACCCTCACATGGGTTGTGTGTTTAGAGAGAAATAAACTGAATTATCAGTCTCTGGTGTACATAAAACACTCCCAGAACACCCAGCCCCTTCCATGCCATGAGATCCCACAGTGCAGGAGCTCTTCTCCAAAAACCTCTCCCTACCCATCACCAAGTGCTGAGCCCAGAATGTTTGGCAGAAGTTGAATCACGAGACAGGAACAGGCGGGAAAAATCTTTATTTTTGGTGCAACTTCCATTAAGAGTTTTGTTCAAAGTGGAGATACTTGCTAGTTCAGCTGAAAGGATTGTGCTTTAGACTTAGTTTCAAAGCAGTCCTTGGAAAAATGTGTGCTGCTGTCACCTAAACCAGCCCAGGAGCTGGATGCTGACCCTTCCAATTCAGGAGATTGTGTAAATCCGAATTTTCAGTGGAACACTTCACCTCCCTGTCTTCCTTCCCACACCCTCTGTGTGTTTCATTATTTTAGGAGCATGTACTCAGTTTGGAAATCCCTCTTAGAAGGCACCATGCAGGTGGCCCAGTCCCGACTCAATATCTGTGAGAATTATAAAAACTTAATTTCTGAGCCAGCCAGGAGTGTCCGGTGCTTTAAGGAGCAGCAGCTGAAGAAGGTATTTGTGCTTTAATAAATCCTTGAAATTACTGTCATTTTTATTGAGGGAAAAAATGGTTAATACAGATCTTGTATTGTGGCACTTTTAAAATATGTAAGTACTCTTCATCTTAGAGATGTACAAATCCAGCTTGTGGGAGGGGGATCAAAATTCTGAGCTGTTATCCCAAATTAGGACTGCTTGGGAATGAGTCTTCTAAAAATGTGGTACCAGCTGGTCCAAGGTGTCTCAGCCAATCTCACACTGTGCTGTAGAAATGGCATTGCACTGGCTTTGCAGTGACAATTGCAAGTGGTTTCTGTTGGAAAAAGTTCTGATTTTAAGAAAAGATGCACCTGGAACCTGAAGGAATGGCCTGAGCAATCTCCAGGATGGAGAGTGGAGATTGTCCCATAACAGTATCACAAGTAAGTGCTGCAAAAGCTGCTTTAATTATCTGTTTAATTATCTGTAATTATCCCTGCAGAGCACATAGTGTCCTTGCAGTGAGCTGGATATTTATTTAATTGCTTGTTGCATTTCAAGTCCTTTATGGCACAGGGTGCCCAGAGCAGCTGTGGCTGCCCCTGGATCCCTGGCAGTGCCCAAGGCCAGGCTGGACGGGGCTTGGAGCACCCAGGGACAGTGGAAGGTGTCCCCTGAATGACAAAAGAAGCCCCCAAACAACAGACATTTTAGCTGTCCTTTTTACAAAGTGGCAACAAAACCCCAGAACGTACCTGGTGCTGTGTTCTAGAGCGGTATTTTGTAAAACACTTGGTTGAAATTCAAATAGGTGTTCGTGTGATGTGAGCTCTCAGCCTCTGGACAAATCATTCCACTCTTAGGAATATGTGCAGTGTCTTTTTTGTGAGGGAAGAATTAACTTGATTAATGCTGTTTTATTGTCCTGTGGAATTTTAGTTTCGTGTGAAGCTTTCCAAACAAGGCTGTGGCAATGTTTTGGCATTCTTACTGGTAAATAATTGTACTTTATTCTTCTGCAAGTGGTGATAGTTGAGTGTTTCTGAGTCAGCAGCAGTGGGATCTTGGATTTTTTTACAAGTCATAGAAGTTCCTTTATTCCTGCACTTTTGAGTCAGCAGAACAAGTTATTACAATTATCAGGGCAGTATTCTGGTTCAGAGTATTCTAGCAGTGAGATGCTTTTCCTCCAGCATGGAATTCTCATCCACTTGGCGGGATTAATTTTCCTACACAACCACTTTATTGTTTTACACAGTGCAGTCTGTCACCCTTCCCTTTGAATTCTCAAACAGATAAATAAGGGACAGAGAAATAATTGTCCTGACCTCCATTCAGACAAAAGCTTATCAAAATTGAAATTCAGTCAGCAAATACTTGTAAGGTTACATGGGAATACATGGGAATACCCAGCTAAAGTGGCATCCAGTCTCCTGACAATTTTTGATCCTACAAGGATGCAAAGCAAGATTATTTAACTCCTCTCAAACGATCTTTTTAACAGCTGGGGTAATTTGATATTTTAATTTTTTGATGCTGGCAGGAGATTTCAGGGATTTGATGTTGCAAAACCCCAGTCCCTTTCACAGGCATTTAGGTCATTCTCAGCCATCCGTTATATACAGATTTTTTTCACCTTGCATTTTTCAGTGATGCACACAGAGGTCTCCAAAAATCCCAATTCTGCCTTCCAGCACTCCCCAAACCAGCCTGTAGGAAATGCCCCTTCTGCAGCCCTACAGTTGCTTTGTTGGTCTGCACACATCAGTGGCTGTAGTGGGGATTTTTCTGTGCTTTACAGCAATTTGACAGCATCAGGGAGAGCAGGCTTGTGAGCTGAGAAGAGCAGCCATTCCTGCTGGCTGCCAGTTGGTTTTGTGCAGGGGGCTGGCTGTTGTTTTTTAGTGGAACTGGGGGGAGTTGGCATTACCTTGTTGGGTTACAGCGCCTCGTTAGTCCTGCAGTGCTCCCCAAGGAGGTGACACTCATTATTATGCATTAATAATTAGTGTAACTGAGAAGCTGAGGTGTTCTGGAGGGGCTGTTCAGCACCAGGGCACCTGGAATGAGGGGAGCCAGGGGGGTGCTGATGCTCTGAAAAGTGCTGGGACCTCTGGGGTGCTTTTCGAAGGCAAATTGGTTTCCTTGAAATCACCCCTGGGTGCTGCTGGAGCCTTCACCACATCCAGCCTGTGGTGTCTGTAATGAAATAGAAATCCACTGGACTATCAATCTCCTGTGTGCTTAATCCAGTTTGGGTAAAAGAAAATCTTTAATAATCTCTTCTAAAGAGAGTTTTAATTCTAGACATTGGTGATTCACATTGGTTTTCTTACCTAGATCCTGCTTAGCACAGATCCTTTCCCACTTTGTTGGGGTTTTTCTTAAGCTGGCAGGGTGTCTGAAGAATTGCTGAATGTAATCATTTTTCTTCCTGTTGTGTTGTTTTATGTGGCAGCTTTTGCCTCATGTTTTACATTTTTAAGAAGGAAAGATAAATCATTTTTTTTGGTATCACTTCCAGTAGATTGCCTTGGGCTTTTTCCCACTTGTATTCCGATGACTTCAACTAATTACTGCATCCAAAGCTTTCAGAAATTTTATGTTTAATTTGTGGGTTATCATAACAGTTTAAACAGCAGCAGAAAGAAAGGAAGAGAGAGGGTTTTATGTTCTGATCAGTTTTAAAAGACCTGCATGAATAATTGACCAGGAGTGACTTAAAAACTGCACCCCTTCTCTATAAAATGCCATAAAAAGCAGCGAAACAACCATGACAGTATTATTTGGATGTAAAGAAAAAATAATATTTTCTTTCCTGAATGCTTTCTTTCAGTGCGTGGACCAGCTGACAAGAATCCAAGCTGAATTACAGGAGACAGTCAAAGATTTAGCTAAAGGCAAAAAGAAATATTTTGAGACTGAACAGATGGCTCAGGCGGTGCGGGAGAAAGCTGATATTGAGGCCAAGTATGTTTTTCTAATGGCATATGTAGAAATAATTGCAGCCCCCAAAAGCACATTTGTATTAGTTTTTGCACTTGATATTTGGCTTTCAACGAGATCCTGCCAGGTTTGCTTTGCATTTGGCTCCTATACCTTTTTGTAGCTATTTCAAGCACACCCTGAGAGGAAATGAGAACTTGTTTGTGTTGGTTTGTTTAGGAAGGAAGTTCAAGAAACAGCTTTAATGTGGCATTTTCGATGGACAGTGTGTCAGCTGGCACTTTTTTGATATGAAAGCTTCCTGTCTTGCTTTTCTGTCCACACTTCTCAAATTTGGTAGCAGTCCATTTAGAGGGGGAGAGGCAACAGGACAGTTTTTCATTTTTCGAGAGAAATTTTTGAGGCTTTCGGTTTTTTCTGTTCCTTGACATCCTAAAAGAGGGTGATTTCCTTCCTTCCAGGAAAGCCAGTGACACATGTTTTGGGTTTGGAGTCTGGCCTGTCTTCTGGGAATTTACCACACCCCTTTTTGGATTTTTTGTCTTTAATTTTTGTTTTTAGAAGTTACTCAGAATTGCTCTCAGGGAACGAAATGATCGTTTCCTTGAAATTCTTTTCTGTCTTTCTGAGGGATGATGAAAATAATAATATTTAATAACATTACCTGTAATACCTGGAGAAAGTAAACAAACATACACAAACAAAAACAACCAAAAATTTGGGCTTGGGGGTTTTGGAGCAAATTTCTCCTGCAGTGTTCTTCAGATTAAAATAGCTACTGACTTGATTTTGTTTTCTGGTTTACTTTTTAAGCCACCATCCTTCAGACAGCTAAAAAAAATACTTCTGTAGAAATGTTGCAAGGCAATCATTGAGTTTCTTCTGCTCATCTCTGTTCCAGGTCCAAACTTAGTCTTTTTCAGTCGAGAATAAGCTTGCAGAAGGCAAGTGTGAAGGTGAGTATAAAACTTGCATTTTGCTGCTCACTTCATGAGGCAAATGCCCCAGATTGTCTGGAATGTGGAGGTGAGAGACAGCTTAGAAGGGAGATGGTGGGACAAAGGATGAGCCAAGAGCATTTTCTGGGAATTACATATGGAATACATGCAAGGAATTTTTTGTCTAATCAGAGTTAAAACTGTCCTTTGAAGACCACACGTGAAATTCCAATTGCAGGGGAGAAAAATCCGTCCGGAATCCGTTCACCATTAGGAAGACTTGAAAGCTAGAAATGCCCTGAAGTTTTCCTTGTATTAACACATCTACACACAATTAATTTGCTGCTGAGGCGTGCTTGCTCACTCAGGTTCTCTTTCTGAGCTGTGTTTTCCCTCGTTGCAGTTAAAAGCCCGACGATCCGAGTGCAATTCCAAGGCTATCCATGCCAGGAATGATTACCTGCTCACTTTAGCGGCTGCCAACGCACACCAGGATCGCTACTATCAAACAGACCTCGTCAACATCATGAAGGTGAGGGGCCTGATTTCTGCCTGGAGCTGGGGGAATCTGGGAGGGGACAGTCCCACAAAAGTCCTGGGTGAACTTTGCCAGTGAGCTGGCACCAATGAGAGGGAAGGTGGAGCCTGCAGTGGTGTCTCAAAAACTTGCAGCCGCCTTTCAGGCCCCAAAACTGAGCAGTCACTTTGGGTTTTTTCATTCACTTCTTAGCTGAGAAACTCTCTTGGATAGAACTCCCTTGGTCTGTCAAACTAAGCCCTGTATTTTCCTGGTGTAAGGAAGCTGGAGATTTTTTGAGTTCTTCAGTACCATGCCCATAATCCTTTTTATTTTGGATCTGAGCAGAACACTTCTTTGTGGTATGATTAATGAGCTAGAGTTAGTAAATATCTTGGTTTTCCAAACTGTGGATTTGAGGGAACAGCAGTCAGCGTTCTTCTTCTCACCTGTGGCAATTTGCCAGGTCAAGGCAGGAGTAGCTGCTTGAACTCAGAGGAAATGACACACTTGAAAAAGTTCAAATCTGATTGCTCACGGTTGTTTTTTTCTTCAATATCACCCTAGAATTAATGAAATGTGCACCATTCCCGTGTCTTGGAATTTGAGAGTTACAGATAAATTGTAAAGTCATCTACTTCACGCTTTATTTGCTTGCATTTCATATGTTGACATTTTCAAACTTGACTTTAAATTGCTCTTTACAAGCTGTTTCCAGGCAGGGTGACTTAGAAGTCTGTCATTTGCATTTTGAATTGCTTTATTGGAGAAATAGCACAGAAATTCTTACAAATCCCTGTATTATCAGCATGCCCTTTGGGGGGGGGAAATATTGAGATATTGATAGGAAAAGCAGGTAAGTGAGGTAGAAGCTGAGAGCACCAAAAGAATTCTCCTGCTTTTCCCTGTGTGTGCTTTTCTGCTCGCAAAATGTGAATATTTGTGCTGACTGAATGTTTAGTACATGGAAATGCTTGTGAAGAATTTCCTTGTGCTGGTGCAGATAAAATTATTAATTGATGCTTACATAAGATAATTCCATACTTACATGCTGGTGGTTGGCTGTCATCACTTAATGCTCTTTCTTGGGAGCAATTCCAAAAGGAATTGTGTATGTTCACAACAAAACAAACAAAAAGGGGTTTTGAAACCCTTTTTAAAAAAGAGCAAATAGCCTTGGTAATTTTTTTCCAAGCCTTTCTCAAGCTGAACCTTTTTTTTTTTTTTTTCATACAGAAAAAGACCTTACAGCTTGTTCTTTGATATAAATAATTGTGGTTTGCTGAAAGCCTGAGTGCTTTCATCCAGCCAAATTACTCTGGAAGGAAAGGACAACACTCAGGGTTTATTTTTCTGCATCTCTCAGCCATTTATAGCAGTTGAATCTCTTTGTGTGGTGAACAAAAGTGCGTTTTTAATGAAGAGCTGTAAATTTGGGTCTCTTGCACTGTTGGTCATGAGCAAAACTCCCTGGGAGCACACTCAGGTGTCCTGGGAATGGGGTCATTGTCTGGGGCAAGGCAGAGGAAATAACAGGCAAGGTCCTGAATGGAAGGGGCTGCTGGAGATTGGAGGAGAGAGAGAGGAAAAATCTTCAGGAAAATCAAGGCCAGTGCATCACTGGACTCCCAGTTCCTCCATCCAGGAGCTCTGGTGTAAATTGAAGTCTGAAACTGCTGAAGTGTATAAATAAATGTAATAGAAACAGCAGCTTGTAATCTGGAATGGGATTAGCTGGCAGAGTCCTGGTTTCTCCTGCTGAAGTTCCTGAGGGAACTACCCTGTATAAAGTAGAGAAAAAAGGATTCTTTGATTTAACACAAGTGGAGAAGGAGGTGGAGAGAGGGGTGACCAATTGAAGGTGAAGAATCACACAGTATAAGCAAATATCCAAAGACTGTGAAAGGGAGCAAGATCTTGCCAATTTTGGTTGACCAGGCAGAAAATAGTGCATGAAATGAATGTTAAAAAGAGAAATGCAGTAACTTAGGGGAAGAAATGCTGCCTACAGAATAAAGAACTCTGAATAGCCAGTACCATTTTTGAAAGAGAGGCTAGAATTGGAAAATGGAGTGAAGGATAAAGAAACTGAGACACCTGGGCAATGTTTCTGATCTCTAGATGACACCTCTGGGAAGGTAGGATTTTGGAAGGGAGTTTCACCCTTCCAGCACAGTTTTTGCTTCAGTAGGTTGGATAGTGGTGTGACCCCAGTGTATTTTACATGCTATAAGCAGTTGTAGGGTCTAAATTAAACATTTTTGCAACTGTGTTGTGATGAATACTCTAAAAATGTGCCTTTTATCTCAATATTAGTAAGTCCTTAGGTATTCCTGTAGTGCCACGTGCTGTCTGTAAGTGCTTCCCCATTTAGCTGCCCTTGAGCTGATCTTTGAACTGCTCAGGGCTCTCCACATTTCTAAATCACATCAAGTATCCCCTCAAGCTGTTCAGATTTTGGACCCAGTGCCTGTTGTTGTAGTTGTCACCCAATAGTGATAAAACCTTTAGAGAGAGAAAAAAACCACAGGAAAATTTCTCAGCCGATGCTTGGCTGTACGTAACATTTACAAATGTGTCAGGGGCTGGGTCTGGTTGCATCCATCATCAACAGTTTCTCCATGGGTTCTGGTTTTCATGGAGCTCTTGTTCCCAGAATTAGAGTGGAGCTCTGTGGCTCCTGTTGCCTCTGGCTCCTTGGAAGGCAGGGCTGGCTTGGCTGGAGCACACCCAGTCCCCGGCCATGGCGTGCATCCAGCTGCTGCCTTTGGGCTGCAGTTGTGGCACTGCCCTCTCCAGCCCTCCCTCTGCACCATCTGCATGTGCAGGCAGTGCTCCTTTTCCTAGAAAACATGACATTTTCCTCCCAGCTCTGGCACAGACTTGGCTGCGTCGATCAATAGTGGGTTGAAAACTCAGCTGATGGGGCTGCCTCTTGCCATCTGCTTTCTCCTCATCTTCCATTGCCTTTGGTTTCAGGAGGCTGAAAGGTGGCTTACTCAGCATAAACCAGAATCATGGAGTGTTTGTGACTGGATGTGCACATCAGAGGTTGCTCCTGGCATCCTGTGGGAGCAGAGCAGAGCAGAGAGCAGTGGAGTTCTTGCACAGCCTGTCTTGCTGGCAGCCTGGAGAATGGACCTTCAGTGCTTTTTAGCCCTCAAATCCAGTGAAAGGCTGTGTTGGTGTTGGAGGAATGGGGCTATTTTGCAGCCACAGTGTTGGTTTATGCCTGCAGGAGGCATTTCCAGCCTCTTGGGGAAGCGTGGCTCGGGCTGGGCTGAGGCACCTTGGGCTGCTCCCAGGAGGAAGCTGCTGCTGGGTTTGTTCCTTGGGGCTGGCTCTGGAATGCTGCTGGGGGGCTGCCCTGTGACAGATGAATCACAAATGCACCTCGTGGCCTTGTTTCCTTTGCTTTTTCCCTTGTTTTCCTTTTTGTGGCAGGCGGCAAAAGGGGCTGTTCACGGGCAGGGTTCCTGGTACATGCAGCTCCTGCTGATTTTCGGGAGCTCTGAATGTGTTACTTTATTTTGCAACGTTTTTATGCAGAGAAGAAAAAGTGATTGCTTCTGTTGTGTTTGTAGCTGTGAAAGCCATCACAGGCTAAACAGGGATGCTTGGAAGGAAAATACAAAATGCTCCCAGCTTTTTTAATAGGATGAAGAATTGTTCCTACTGGGCCTTCCGAGTTTTCCAATTACACCACTTAATAAGGACCAAAGCCATCCTAGGTCTCTGTTCAGAAAAGATTTGAATCCTTTTGCCTTTCCTTGTATCTGTCCTTTATGTCCGTTTCGATCTCTGCAGAGAAATTAAAACCCCTCAAAGCACAGACTAAATAAAGCCTGGTAATGTTTGATTCTTTGCCAATTTTCCTGACAAGCTGCTTGGGCAGAGTTGCCATCACCTGAGTGTGAAAGTGCATTCCACGAACCCTTTTAAAAATAAGTTGTCTGCCTGATGCTTACGTTTTCACTTTAAACTGAGGTCAGAAGGAAGTCTAAGATGATGGTTGAAGTCAAATCAGGACTGGTGTGATATTCATCCTTTTAGAAACTTGATCATTTTTTAATGCTGTGCTCTTAATTCTGGAAGTTCCCCCTCATGAACCACCTCAAAGAATGACTTTACGCAGCACCTTAACAATGAGGAAATGTTGGCATGAAAAAAAGAAAAGCAGGTGTGCTGGACACTTGAAATAGTCCTGAGATGATTTAAAGAGAGAAAGAAAGAGGGAATAAAAACTTAGATTTCACAATCACGGAATGGTTTGGGTTGGAAGGGACCATAAAACCATCCAGGGACACCTTCCACTATCCCAGGCTGCTCCAGCCTGGCCTGGAACAATTCCAGGGATGGGGCAGCCCCAGCTTCTCTGGGCACCCTGTGCCAGAGCTGAGGAGCAGCTTACAGGTGGTGCTGTTCATTTTTTATGAACCCAGAAAAATTCTGGAGAAGGTAGCAGGCGGTGGCAGCAGGTCTTTGTGAACTAAGCTCTCTCAAAAAGAAACATTTCGTGTCAGGCCCTTGGTGTTTGAGGGAGGGCAGTGTCAAAAGCTGGTGCTCTGTGGTTTTGTTGGTTTCTTTCACCCTGTTGTAATGATCAGGCTGCTTTTCTGGTTCTTTCTGTACTTTCCAGTTTGCTTGACACGAGGAAGTGGAGTTGTGTAATTTGGCTCTCGTTCTTGATCAGAGTTCTGGTGATGATTTGGCAGGTTTGAATACAAACTTGGTTACATCATTTCTCTGCATCAGCCCTTTGCTCAGGTGTGGGTGACAGTGACAGCACGAGTTAGAACAGCGCTTTGTTAGCTTGAGAGGTTGATTTATAAAATTCCAGGTGAAGTGTGGCTTTTCCACACCCTTGCCTGTTTTTAAGGACTCTGATAGAGAAGAGATCTGGCTGACTTCCAAGGAAGGAGCAACCTGGTGTACTTGACCCTGCTCTGAGTGCAGAGGTTGAACTGATATGTTCCATTTAAACCTGAATTACTTAAAATTAGAATTCCTTAAGGCAGCATTTTTTTGGTAAGGAGGTTCTCCTTGGAATTCCCTACCTTCTGGTTTCTGGTTTTGGTTTTTTTCTGCAATTAAGTGGAGTGCATGAGTTCCAGCAGTGCTGGAACCTTCACGTTCTGGTGAGCCCTGGTTTTTATTTGTTGCAATGGCTGGGAGTTTTTGGGTAGCTTGGTTGACTTCTCTCTTTTCAGCATAGTCATCCATCAGTTTTCCCATGCACTTCCAATGATCATTTAAAACAAATGGAAATGCAGGCTGCAAACATGACTTGCACAAATGAGATTCAGCTGGAGCTGGCAGTGTTTATAAAAATGACCCCAAATTGAGGACTTGGTGGCTTTCAGTTAATAATTTGCTTTATGCCCTGAAATTAATAGGATGTGTGTGGCAAAGGGTTCTTTCCCCTGGTGGCTGTGTCTGAATTGAAAAATGAGTTGACACGGTAGCTGAATGCCTTAAATTGGCTCAGGAATGGTATCCCAGCACTGCTGTGTCCTGTAGAAATAAAAGGGTACCATTTGCATCAGCACATATTTCTGTGGCCTCTGGAACAAGCAGAACCAATATTATCACTGCAAGAAATCCATTTACGTCCCTGGTATTGTTTCAGACTTTCTGGAATGATTTAGAAGCACCCAAGGGGATTCCATTTTTAAAATGGAAAGTCTGCCCCTCAATGAAAAAATAGCATTAAGATAAAGTAATTCTGAAGTCACCAGAGACTTCCATTTTCTTCTCTAAATCTCTTGTATTATTCCAGTGCTACCAATTCTTTTAAGATCCTGTAAAACTCCCTTAAAAATGCAGAGGGGACTTGTGCAAGTGAAAGAACTATTGTTTCGCTTCCGGTCCCTGTCAGCTGCAAGCCACAAATATTTTGTAATCCCACTTAAGGCAGCCATGGATGGCATTATCTCCAGCATCAGATGGGCCCAGGAACTTTCCTTGCCAGGCAGATCATGAGTGTGCTTGGCTTACTCGTGGCCATTCCCACAGAGGGGGTGGCCGGAGGTGCCCAGCGCATGATCCCGGTGTTCCAGAAGATGCTCCTGGTGGGTTCCACGGCAGCTCCTGCTGATCCCACACTCTTGTCCCACCCAGGGACATCTGTCCCTGTGCTGGTGTGCACATCAAACCTGGGGGGAGGGAATTCCAGGCTGAGGTGTAGTTCTGCAGCCACATCAGTTATTAGATGGTTAATTCACAATTGTGGGCTCTCGTTCGGTGTTTTTCTTCAATGCCCATCTCTCACCTTCCCAGCTGATAGCTGGCACGTGCCTTAGGGAATGTCAGGTGTTCACAGTCCATGGAATATGTGCTAGCTCCAGTTGGGAGCACTTGGATTCCAGCTGGCTGAGAGTTCATGTTTGCAGGGAAGTGAAAAGAGGGTTTGCACTGGAAATGCAACTTTCGATGTTAATTTTGGTAAAACCCCAAGCAAGAGAGGTTTTTTGGCCTTAACAGTGAATGGTATTTGCACCAGTAACTATGGTGTGTATGTCATAGGATCATGGGATGGGTTGAGTTGGGTTGGAAGGGCCCTCAAAATTCCTCAGTCCCACCCCTGCCATGGCAGGGTCACCTCCCACTGTCCCAGGTTGCTCCAAAGCCCTGTCCAGCCTCGCCTTGGGCACTTCCAAGGATCCAGGGGCAGCCACAGCTGCTCTGGGCACCCTGTGCCAGGGCCTGCCCACCCTCCCAGGGAACAATCCCTTCCCAATATCCCATCTAACCCTGCCCTCTCCCACCCAATTCTCACATTTCCAATTACATTTTGAATTTTTCATGGATGAAATAGGTATTTTCAGTTTCGAATCCACCACTCACCGCCTGACAAAATCACGTTGCTCATCACGCAGACGTTCCAGGCGACCTTGAGGCACAGGAGTGGGTCTGAGTCACGACTGTTTCTGTTGTGGAGATGAGAAAGTGTGATGGTCACACTGGCCTGGTGACAGTCAGTTTACCCCACCTCGTGTTTCAGTCACAAATGAATCTCTTGACCCAAAGAATCCCATTTATTTCAGGGGCCCAGGTGCTTATTCCTCCATGGCTGGGCAGTGCAGTGTAGAAGCAAAGTCTAATACAGAATTCAGGGTAACTTAATTAAATCAATGACCATTTTTCCATAGTGAGATTAACTATTTTTGATAACAGGAGTGACTTTTCAGTGAAATTTCCTTTGGTGTTTTCACAGAAATAACTTAAGAATTAAGGGTTGACTGTAAAAGCGCAGTGTGATTTTACTGAAGCTTATGAAAGAAAAGTATTCCCGCTTGTCCTGTCCCTCCATCCCTTGTCCCCAGTCTCTCTCCAGCTCTCCTGGAGCCCCTTTAGGCCCTGCAAGGGCTCTGAGCTCTCCCTCGAGCCTTCTCCTCTCCAGGGGAGCACCCCCAGCTCTCCCAGCCTGGCTCCAGCCCTCTGCTCATCCTGGTGCCTCCCCTGGGCTCTCTCCAGCAGCTCCCTGTCCTGTTCCATGGAATCCCCAGGGCTGGAGCAGCCCTGCAGGTGGGGTCTCACCTCAGGGGACAGAGAGGGAGAATGATCAGGGATGAAATCAGGGATTTAAGCTGAATGTGAAACAAGGAAAATGACTGGAAAGCAAAAGGAAATAAAAAAATTCAAACCCCTACTGGAAAGATGCACCAGGAAGGCAGTGTAAGGATTAGGATTGGGAAGCACTTACTTCAAAGGAATGTGGGAGAAATCTGATTGAGGAAGGTAGCAGAAAACCTAAAACAATTTTTTTTTTTTTTCATTTAAATATTTTATGTAGAAACCATTTGGAGTTTCGAGATACTTGGGTCAGCTGTCATAAACCCGCTCATTCTGAGCAGGAAATGAAACTGCCCTCTTGTTTCAAAGCCTCACTGTAACACAATGAGAACAGTTCCCAAAATACTTCCCCGTGCCAGGCAGCAGCCTTGGAGCTGCTCCGGGCTCAGGAAGCACCTGGGCTGCTCCAGGTGGGGCAGCCACACTTGAACTGCAATCTGTAGCATTCCTGGTCTGGGATTCATGGGGAAAAGCATCCCAAACAGAGCCTTCCCAGGGTTTTGTTGGCTTTGTTTTTGGCAACTCCTGATTGACTGGAAGAATTGAAGGAGCAGGGAGATGGAGGCTTTTACCTCGGCCGTTTTTTTCTGCTTTTACTCGGGAACCACCCAATGTTTCCTGCAATGGATGTGTTTCCATTGAAATTGGGGGAAAAACTCGTGGGTTATTCTTAAAATTGAATGTGTGTGCACAGGTGCTGCCCTGTTAAATGAGGTATTAAACTGTAAAAGTTATTGAAAATGTGGAGACCTCAGAGCTCTCTCCATTGCCTAAAGGGAGTCCAGGAGAGCTGGAGAAGAGGGACTGGGGACAAGGGATGGAGGCATTGGACACAGGGAATGGCTTCCACTGCCAGAGGGCAGGGAGGGATGGGATATTGGGCAGGGATTGTTCCCTGTGAGGGTGGGCAGGCCCTGGCACAGGGTGCCCAGAGCAGCTGTGGCTGCCCCTGGATCCCTGGAAGTGTCCCTGGCCAGGCTGGACAGGGCTTGGAGCACCCTGGGACAGTGGGAGGGGTCCCTGCCATGGCAGGGGGGGATTGAGATGATTTTAAGGTCTCTTCCCACCAAACCATCCCATGATTCTGTGACTCATCTTGTGTTGTCAGTGGCAGGACAAAACATTTCTGAGTGACTTCACTGATGAAAGCAGTGGAAGAATTCTAACAAGGAGATGAGGCCCAAAATAGCACAAGGCCAATAAGTGTGAGATGGAAAATGTCACACTGAATTTGAAGTTTAATTAAATCCTAGAAAAGGTTCTGGGGGAAATGGTTTCTAATCTACAGCTGTCTTGCTGAGAGGAAGGCAAACCTGGGCAGAGTTTTCACAGATCTTTGAGGGTTTCATAGGGCCCAGCTGTCAAATTTGGAGGGGTTCTTTCTTCTTTCACCTTCCAAAGCCCTGCTCTGTTTGGAGACAATGCAGGTTTTTTGGGATGGCTGGAGGTGAGCAGCTGCTCACTCCCTGTGTGGGCAAGGGCTGCTGGAGCTCTGGTTTCTGCAAAGCCTTTTGAAAGCCTCCTTGCCTTGGAATCCCTTCCTGCAGCTGAAAATTCCTATTTGGTTTTTCCAAATTGTTCAGGAGATAGTGCATTGTAAAGCTGGCCCAGAAGCTCAGTCATGGGAAGAGGAGGAGGAGGAGTGGGAATGCTCCAGTGCCATTTGTCTCTCTACCTGCAGGTTTGATCCCCAAAAATAAAACTCCCATCTGTTCAAGTTGTCATCTCTGCTTAAAAAGCTTTGCAGCCAGCCTAGACCCCCTGGGTGTGGAGGGAAGCAAATATTCCCTCCCAGCAGCTTCCTTAGATCCCTAATTCCTGATGGCTGGACTGTGGAATGGTGTCATCCAGCTGAGGGAGGATATTATTTTATCATGTTTCACAAATTATCAAAGCCCCAAGGTAATTGCTGGTAGGATTGGAATGCTAATTAAAGGAATTAATCTCTCTCTGGTATTCCCAGCGTTGCTCCTGGATAATGGGAAGAACCTTTTCCATGCATTGGTTCATCCCAGCTCACTTTCCTCTTGGCACCAACCTTGTTCAGGGCATCCAGCAGCACCCACCCTTCCACGAGGACCTTTCTAAAAATCCTCATGGATTTTTAAAACTTCAGGGAAGTTACAGTGCTTGAGTGGTTCAAGGCTTTTAACCTCACACAAAAGTCATGGGGAGCTGAAAATGATTCAAAATGAAAATGTAAGAAAAAAAATGTTAGGAGGAATCATGACAATATTCTGGGATTTGGGTGCCTGAATTTTCTTGGATAAACTCCTTTTGACTGGAGTGTTAAAGCAGGTACATGGAGACAGTTAAAAATCAGGTTTCTAGTTCAAGCTCAAGAGTATTAGAAATCAAAATTTGAAACTCCTCCTATTAATAGAATTGTACAGTGTTTACTATACTAGATTTATATATAGTATATAATAATATAACAGATGAGAGTTCTGTTTAATAAAAGCTAAATTTCAAAAATACAGAATTCCAATTAAAAAAATGCATAAATAGAGGATGACAAATCCGAGAAACACCATTTTTTTTTTGTACATAAAATGTTCACAGATGTTTGTGGCACAGATGTTTGTGTGTACCCAAATAATTCAACATTTTTTACTAGCTGATCCACTTCTGTCAGGCTTTTCTCCTTTCACTGGGCAGTTCATCCAGCTGGATTCAGGCTCAGTTCATTCAGTAGGATTATTGCAGTGTATTTTTATCATGGTCAAACGTGACTTCAGGTGCAGATCCCTGGATTCTGTGTCTCATCATTCCCACTGAGCACAGCCCCTTCTCTCTGGCTGGGTCTGGGAGCCCCAGTTCTAATTTAAAAGGGGATCTTGGAGCATTTGGTGAATTAACTCTGCTGAAAGGCTGAATTTATTTAATAGCAAAGACTGAGCACTCAAGACAGCCTTGTATCAAAGAAATCCCAGCCCTGCCAGATCCCTGGGATGGCTCTTGCTGTGTGATTTCAGCCTCCTGCTCTGCTCTGCCCACACGGTGTTGGGAGGGCCTCTGAGCAGTGGCACTGGGAAATTAAGGACTTGTTAAAAAGGGTTGAGTATTAATCCTACAGGGCTGAAATAAGTTGGAAAAGGAGCTTAGCTTTAATGCAGTTATGTTCAACAAATACTGTCAGGAGACCCAAGTGTATTTAGGTATTCCCAATCAGGCCACGCTTCAGAAGTGATTTAATTAAAAGGTTTAACAGCACTGGATCCTGATTTTGTTCATTTTTCTGTTGATTTTTGTTACCCATCACTGTCCTATCGAACAGTAGAAGTTGAGAAAATCCTCTCAGCTCCTGGAGCATATGACTGGTGATTCCATCATTGCATGTTCAGGAATACTGCTTGGAATGGGGATTCTGTGCCAGACTTCGGGATGGAGGTGGGGGGAATCTGTTTTTCCCTTTCACAATATTTTTAATGATGGACTTGAGGCTCAAATGATCTTTGTCCTGACCCACTGGTGCTTACAAGGAGTGCAGGCATAAATTGTGAGTATGATTCCCCTGGAGATAATTGAGAATGGACTCCTAAAAGCAATGAGGCATAATTGGCACACAGAATTCCCAAGTGGGGTTTGGGAACCCCGGATTAATCTTCTTGCTGTGCTGCAGCTGCCATACCTTTGGCATTACCCCCACCATGCTTTTTTCCTTTATTGTGGGAGCTAATTGCTGTCATTGTCCTGTGTGATTCCCTAATTATTGCAAATCATCACAGCGCTGTCACTCCGGGCCATTTTCCTTATAAGAACACATTTGTGTAAAAGACAAAAATTCCTAGAAATAGTTTTGTTGGATTTGATCCTTGCACTTGAGCGTGGCTGGCAGAGTAATCCTTTTGTAGGGTTCAGGAAAGCGGGGTTCCCTGTGTGAGATACACCCTGCCCTTTTTCTATTGCTTAATTGTTTCATATATTAGCATCAAATTTAACTGAGTTTGTAACTGGAGTTGGAAAAGGCCTGAATATTCTGAATATCCCGACAAGACCATTCGTGTTGTGAGTGAGACAGAGCAATATTCCATTTGCCAGGACCACATCAAGCTGCAGGTTGCATCTCTTTGGCTTGATAAGAATCTGAAATGCTTGGGAATGTATTAAATCCTCGAAATTTTTCATATTGGGACAAATCCATCCCTGAACCTACTCTTTTGAATCGCCTATTCACTGAATACAAGTGACTTGAAACCCACGTGGAGAAAACAGATGGAAGTGATAAATCCAAGGAGCAGTTGGGAACAGCAGCCTGTGCTGGGGCAGCAAAGGTTTTGTTCAAGAGATTTATCTGAAGAAGTAAATGAAAATGANGGTGACTTGAAACCCATGTGGAGAAAACAAACAGATGGAAGTGATAAATCCAAGGAGCTGTTGGGAACAGCAGCCTGTGCTGGGGCAGCAAAGGTTTTGTTGAAGAGATTTATCTGAAGAAGTAAATGAAAATGATAATACAGAGATTGAATCAACTGAATTAAAACCTGAACCTAGCAAAATAGGTGGTGAAAAAACTGCAAGGGTGCAAAAGAGTGAACAAAAGCTCCTGAGGAATATTTATGCTCAGTACCTGATTCTTCTTTTTTTTTTTTTTTTTTTAATGCATTTTATCTGCCAGGGGAGTATTTTTAAGAAAATACTTTTTTCTTAATTTTTTAAAGAACATATAAAGAAAATAATTTTAAGAAAATATTTTAAGGAAAATGTTTCTTAAGAAACATTGGGATTTGTTGTGAAATGCATTTTCATGTGCATATCTGTGTCAGGTTAAGGTTTCTCTCCCTTAGCTTGTGGTGTTGTGAAATAGAAAAGATCTGGATTTATCCAAGCTTGGCTTTGAGTCAGGGATGGTTGGAGCAGGAGAGTTCTTAGGGAGACTTGTTGGTAAAGCTGGATGGAAATTCTGTAAGGAAGAATTCCCAGAGCTTTCTCGGAGGTGGTTCTCTGTGTGCCATTTTGTTTTGTAGGAAAAAATAATCACTTGTGGCCTGTTCTCGAGCACAAGTGCATTTCTTCAACTTACCTTCCAAATCATGTCGAAATAGCAAAATATTTGTTGAGCTGAGCAGCAAAATAATTTATTTTTGGGTATGAAGAAGTAAAAAACCCAGACAGAGCACACGCCCCTGTGCTGTTCCTCAGACATTTTGTGGTGATGACGATGATGTTGTGGTCAGCAGAAGAATCCTTGAAGAGCAGAAGTGGTGTCAGAGTGCTGAAGGGTTCAAATGCACATTTTTCCACGTGAGGGAAGCCAATTATTACTGTCATGAGCAGTGCAGAGCACTATGTCCTCTCCAGATCCACAGATATCATGCTGGTGACAGCTCTGCCACAAAGTCATCTTCTAACTGTTGGATTTGAGCCCAAACATTTTTTTTTTCAAGAATGAGGAAGTACAAAAGCAAAGATGCAGTTTATTAAAAATTCATCCTGTCAAAAGTGGAATTCCCCTGGGATTTTTTCCAGAGCTGTGCAAGAAAAAGCAAACTAGGTCCAAGAAGTCTTGGGAGATACTTTTGGGGAATGCATTTCTAGATATTCCTGGAATCTGGTTTTGTCTTCCAGGGCTTTTTAAGCCTTGCATGGTAGAATTTGAAGATCTGGTTTTCCGTGCTTGTGGCAGTCTCACCTCAGGGTTTTCTCAGTGCCTTCAGTGGAATTGTCCTTTAACCCTGGAGTGTGAATTTGGTGCTGTCTCCACCAGGTAACTCTCACTGCTCTCAGCCCTGTGGCAATTACAAGGAATTCTAAAGGGCATTTCTTTGCTTGTCTGTGTTCACCTCCCAGACCCTCAGCCTAAAACGTGCCGCTGCCATGAGGCGGTGGAGGCAAATCTTGTTATTATCATTAATTTTGCTCGTTCTTGTTTCCAAGGGACGTTTTTCCTGCCATGGGGGAGGGTGACAGGCATCTGTCGGTGGCTGTTCCGTGTTTTTCTGCGCTCAGAGGAGCCCGAGGCGCCCCGACAACAAAGGTTTTGTCAGTAAAAACAATGACCCTGGCGCAATTGTAAAGGGACCAAATGATGTGCAGAACAATCATCAAGTGACTAATGAGAGCAAACAAAGAACTTGCAAACAAGCCCCAAACTCCTGACAGCAGAAAGCACAAAGCTCTGGGGTAAGGGAAAGTGCACAGTGTGTTCGTGGGCACCCAGCTGAAAGGAACTTGGGGGTCTTGTGGTCTTCCAGCATCCATTGTTCCCCTGTTTGCCGTGGTGAGAGCTCCTCCAGGGTGTGGGGGAAGAGGAAACGCCGAGCTTCATCAAACCTTGTCGATTTAAAGAGGCACTTTCTGTTCCTGTCATTACATTCTCTTCCTACCTCTTGGCCTGCTGGTTTTGTTCCCGGTTTTTCATGTACCTCTGCTCCTCAGCACGGTGGGCACATCCCTGGAATATCTTGGTGCTTCCTCGTGGAGAGCTGGTTTGAACAAACAGCTGCATGTGGATTTAGGGAAGGCAAAAAGAAATAGGAGAAATTAGTTAGCCTGACAGCAAAAGGACAGTGAGACAGTTATAAAAATTCCTTAAAATCACTTTCTGTGGAAGTTCAAGAAGGAGCAGAAGCCAGAGAGGATCTTTTTGTAGGGACTCTTTCACCTTTCTTCACTCAGCCCTCTTGGCATCCTCTGGGCTTGTTGTAGCAAGTCCATGTCCTTCCTGGGCCAAAGATTCTGCATCTGCATGCAGTGCTCCGGGTGGGAGGGTCTCTCTGGATTTCAGATATCCCAGACAGAACTCGGTAGTGAGGCTTGAAGAGTGACTTGGATCTGGACCTCACTAAAGCATAAATATGTTCTTATGTTCAATTATCAATACAGCCTTTGGGTGTGTAAGATAATCCTGAGATACAGATCATTGTACAGCCTTAGATTAGCCCTGCATTGCTTTGGATGCAGGCTGTTCTCCTGTTAACCTGAAATCCTGATTTCACAGGGCCAAAACTTAGGAACTCCTCTCTCTCTCCCTGTTGGGCAGAGAAAGTCCAGCACTCACTTCCTGATCCAGGCAAGAGATTTCCCTCAGCTTTTCTTAGCAGAGAACCAGGATTTTTTTCCCAAAGAGGGAGGCTGCAAAGGGCAGGCTGGGCAGCTGGCATTGGCAAGTCAGGCTTCAGCCCTCAGAGCCGTGCTGGGCACGGACAGGGTGCAGTTGTTCCTTTGGGATCTCTGGGAATGCTTGATGCCAGCAGCCCCTCACTGCTGCAGGCAGCTTGTTCAGGGACACTGCTGGGGCTTTGGGTGGGCTGTGCTGGCATTTCAGATACAGATATTGTGTTTTGTTGACAAACACAGCCCTGATTTGCTTTTAAGTTGAGAGGTCTTGATGGAGAGAAGGGATTTCTCTCAAATGCTGTAGGGGTGGAAGAGTTGAAGAGGAAAAATAAGCAGCTTTTCTTCTGTATTAGGAGAAATTGATGCCAGGAATCAGCATTTTGAAAGGAAAAGGGCTGGGGAATGGAGCTGTTACCCAGAAAGGATGGGTTTTCCTGACCTTCCTTCCTTCCTTTCCTCACGTCCTTGGGAAGGGCTGTTCCATTTCACGGCTCTGGATAGTGCTGAGCGTGGCAAATCCAGCTGATCCGGGCTCTTGACTTTGTTCTCAGCTTTAGATGAGTTTTGAAAATACTTTATCCTTCACTGTCAGATAAAAGGAGATTTGTTTCTCTGTTTGGGCTAAAATACAGAGACTTCTCACCCTACAAAGATGGAAGTTGATGCCTTAATTCTGAGGATACCTGTTGACAAATTATTATTGTCTGTACCCCAGACAATACTTTTAATATTCATTTTATCTTTTCTGACATACAGAAATTAAAACCCTCAGTGGAGTCTCATGTACCAAAATCGTGTAACTCAGAATTCCCAGACTGTGCCATCCGTGAGATCCCTCTGTTTAAAGGACTGGAGGCAGGAGTTTCAAGCACAAACACTCAAAAAGCTTCACTCAGCATGTTTGTTCTGCAACTCAGATCGTTGGGTTTTTAATTTGAAGTAAGGAAAAGTTGTGAGCGTTGTTAACAGAAAAAAAAAGGATGAAAAGTCAAGTCCCTGTTCTTAATGGATTCCAAGTGGTTTTCAAAGCAAAGCAGATAAGGGATAGCTAAAACAGGGAGTTGAATGCAAATGACAGAAGGGTGGTAAAAGAATTTCATTTTCTTTTTTAATAGAAATATATTGACATATAAAATTATTTTGATATAAGTATAAACCAGAGAATGGAATCTGTGCTACAGATCTCCCTCTTGGTTTGAGGGCTTGACTCCTGAACAGGAAAACAAGTCCCATTACCGGGATGCAATCCCATTGACTCCCCAGAAAAGTTACCACTCCACCAACACAATGAGTTTTGTTCCGTTCATTTCTTTCCCTTATCTTTCTGTTTTCAGGCTGCAGCCCAGGCAGGGGAGGGTCAGCTCTAATTTTGTGCTGTTCCCTCCACCCATGTAAGGAAATTCCTTGCCTTCCACATCAGTTCTATTGTTTCCGGCCGAGCGATGGCAGCTTCGGAAATGTTTGCCAAGGATCTCTGTGGCAGAATTAGCCCTCCAAAACTGTTGGGTTGCATCAGCTCAGGGAAGGATGGATGTTTAGAAATGGAAACCTCATCTCACAGAGCCATAGGATGGTTTGGGTTGGGAGAAACCTTCAAGATCATCCCGTTCCACCCCCGGTTCGAGGACGATGGTTCTTATTACAAGCGTGGGGTTAGGGAGTTCAAAATGCATAAAAATGCATAAAAACATAAATGTGTGTTTGCAAATAGCAAATTATTTCTAGGCAGTGGTGATTCGGAGGAGACTGGTGTGAATTAGTCAGTGAAACCCACGTGGCTTTACAAGTGTGCCTTGAATTGTGGGTTTTGAACCCAGCGCTGGTTTTGGTGCCTCGTGGTTAAATGAGAGGTTTCGTTTGAACAGCAGAGCTTGAACTGTGAAATTATTATTCAGCACAGCTTTTAGGAGTTTCTGTGCAAGACAAACATGAGCAGAATACCAGGAATATTTCAGAAATTAGTGGCCTAACAGGGGAAAGACTCAGCTTGGTGGCTTCACACAACTGTGGTCTGCGTTCTGTGTGGGGCAGGTAGTTTCCATTTTTAATTTCAGTTTGCTTTTAAAAGAAAAAATAGAGTAGTTCAGCTTGGTCTCTGTCTTCTCCAAGATACTGAAATGGTAATTTTTCAATGGAGTGTGGTTGAGACCTGTAAATGTTTTGGTGAAAAGACCTCCAAGTCAGTCACATAAATGAAGATGAAAATTCTACATAGGGTCTCTTCTACATTGTATGTTATTTTAAATGAGTAACAACCTCCCAAAGGCAACCAAATCTCCTAATAATAGCTAAAACACTTTCATTTACATATTTGCTTTTGAGGGAATTTTGATAGAACGTAGAATGATGAAAGCTAAATTCCCAAAGTGTTTGGTATCATCTCTTGAAATGAAAAAAACCTCCTGAAAATGATGATCTCAACTGGGACTCAGGTTTTGTTTCTGGGAAAAGCTGGAAGTTATACTGAAAGTGATGAAACTTGGATGTTGAAAGCAGAGCAATGTTCTTGTCCCATTCCCTCTGTATATGATTTTATTGGTTTGAGTTAATATATAGGATTTCTTCTAAAAATAGACTTTAATTTGGTTGTGTGTCCATTACGTTTATTCAGCTCTTCTTGGCCCTCATTCCAGCTCTTGGCTTCTGAAGCTTGGACACAGGGGGAAGTAGTTTTGTACCTTTAGTGGGGCAATTCTGCTGTAAAGAAATGATTTCTGAAGAAAACCGTGACTTTTTTCCATCCTTGGAAATTGTAATTTTGTGCTACTTAACTTTGTATTATCTTGGGTTTGATGCCAGATTTGTTTTTTTTTAAAAAAAACCCCTTGATTTCCTTTTGAAGTTGACAAAAAGACAGGTTTTTCAGTGGGATTGTAATACAGTAAGTGATTTAGTGCTCTCTGGAGAGTCAGAAAGAGAACAAAAGCCATTGTAGAGGAATAATGGGTGTTGGGTTTTTTGATTTTCTTTTTTTTTTTTTTTTTCTTTTTCCCTAGTTTCCCCTTCAAGTTGTGTGATGAGAAATTTTGAAAAGACTTTTCCTTTCAGAACCTGTGATGTTCAGTGGTTTGGGTCAGAGTTTGTAAGTGAGTGAGATGGAGCTGATAAAACCCCCTGTGAATGTTAATTTCTATCCCACAGTTCAGCAAGTCAAGTCTTTTTGTTTTAATTCGAACACATGCAGCTCGATGTAATAATTACCATTTGATAGAAAGGAGAAATCCATTCTTGTTGCACATCTGGAACCAGCCAGCTCTCTGATGCTGGGCCTGTCACCTTTTCTGTGCCACGAGGAGCTTTTTAGCCTGTGTTGGAGCTGCTTTCTCAGCCCTGCCTGTGTGTGATACTGCCGTGACTTTGAGAACTTCAGTTCTGGCAGCTCTCATCGGTATTTAACAACTTCATCACATTGAAACTGCTTTTAATTAATGAAAGGAGCCAGGCTCTAATGCAGTTCTCACACGCTGACAGACCTGTGTGCTCCCTTCTGTTTTGCCACACTTTGCTCTGCTGTTCTTTCTTAAATATCTTGATTTTTTATCTCACGCTGGGGGCGTTTCTGGCATCTCAGCAGAGCTGTGGTCATTGCAGGCGGAGGGGGGAAATAATGAGGTTAATATTTCTCTTTCCCTTTTGATTTTTTTTTTTTAATATTCCTTGAAGTGCAGACTGCAGCTGGACATGAATTACTCCCCAGTGGTGCGTGGATGATAATTGGAGGGAATTAGCACGTGTGGGGCTGGGCTGTGTGTGCCTGGCGTGTCTGTCTGAGCTAATTGTGGGGGCACTATTTACGGTCAGTGAAGAGGAATAGGCCCTTGGCATCCTGCCTTTCAGCTGACCTATTTTAGCCATCTATCTTGGAGAGGGATCAATCACAGCACACAAGTACCGACTTCTCTCTGCTGGCCCTGCAAAGCACCCAGAGTGTCCAAACCCAGCGCAGATCTCAGCATTTCCAACTGAAATGTAATGACATCAACCCTCCGTGTGGGGTTTGACGTCAGGACAACATTTGGGTTTGATATGGGGCTGTGAAATACTCATTTGTGGCATCGTGGGGTGAAAAAAGTCACAGCTGCTTGGCAAACTGGGCGCTTAGAATTGCTTTGCCAAATTGCAATGATTTCTTTGTGTTTCTTAGCAGAGTTGCGCTCCAGCCCTGGTGTTTGAGCTGAAAGGCTTTAGGCACAGATCAAAGTCAGCAGCTCCGTTTTGGGGGAGTTTCAGGCTTTGGGAGAGCACAGGCACTCTTGGCAATTTTACCCATCATTGGTATTCTCTGCGAGCACAGGGCCGAGCTGCTGTTGGGCTGCCTGGATTGGATGTGGAAATGGGGCCCTCGGAATGGGATGGTGACTCTGGCACTCGTGTGACGCCGAGGGCTCATCCCTTCAGGGACAAAAGCACAGGGGATGTTCAAATCCTGGGACTGAGCCTCCTGAACCAGCTCAGGGTGAATCCCAGCAAAGCTGTGCCCGCACCAGCACAGGCAAGAACTGAACCTGTGCCTGTGTCTGGTTTCTCTGGATTTGCTGCTGGGAATTCCCTGATGTTTCCCTCAGCTGAACATCCTGGCTCTAAGCTCGTATTACATAACTCTTTAAAAATAAGAAGTTCTAATAAGAAGTTTAAATAAGAAGTTCTTCAAATTCTGTTTAACTGAGTGTTTGGTGGAGCTGGCACCACTTGCAGGAGCCTGGAGCAGTTTTCCTGTAGCTCTTTTCCCAGCCATACTGGGAAGTCCTTCCTGGGGCAGGGCCTCCAGGAGCTGCCCTGGCTGCTGACCCCTTGAGCTCAGCCTTTGATCAGCTACAGTGTGGGGGCTTGGAAGGAATTCCCAGTTGGCTACTGGTTTGGCATAATGGGTTCCTGATGACCACAGGGCTATTGAGGCAGATTTGATGTATGAGGCTGGAGGAAACAACCTGCCTCTGCTCGAAATTCCTTTACACTTGGAAGGAGGAGGATGAAGAAGATGGGGTAAAGTGAAGGGGATTTGGGATATCAGAGTTTGGACATGAGAATTCCAGTCCAACAATTTGATTATCTCCTCAAAGCATCCCTCACTGAAGGTGGCTGTGTGCTGCTGGGAAAGCTTTGCAGAAGGAAGATCTCTTCTGTTCTTCCTAACTTCTGAGAGATTTCATAAAACCATGGAATGGTTTGGGTTGGAAGGGGCCTAAAAGCCCATCCACTCCCAGCCCTGCCATGGGCAGGGACACCTTCCTTCCTCTATCCCAGGTTGCTCCAAGCCCCTTCCAACGTGGCCTTGGACCCTGCCAGGATTTGAGTCTGATTTTTTGTGTCTGTTCACCTCACCTTAAACATTGGGCTTGATTTTTCGAGGGCAGAAACTATTTCTCAAGTCTTGCACAATGTCACTCTTTTCTCCCCCCTCAAATTTTGTAAATTATTTTAAACGATCAAATGCAATTTTCTGGAGAAATACATTCTTGATTTTGTGAAGTAGAGTGTTCACAGTTTCCATGAAGGCGCTGTTTAAAAGGATATCTGTGAAATATGATTTCTTTAAAAATCTATATCATATATATTTAAAAACATCCTGAGTCAAGTGTTTAAATGACATTGTCACTCACCTTGACTCAAGTCACATTTAACACAGAACTTGTGTAACCTGCACTGTGTGATGTGATTTTACAGCTCTGCTTACAGCAGAGCTTTGGGGTTTGAACTTGGCCGTCACTGTTTGGGATAAATTTGTGTTAATTATTTGGTGTTTCTGTGCTCAGATGAAGGTGCAGTGGCAGCTATTGCTGAGCTGTTTTTGATAAGCAAACAGCTGGGGACGTGCCACGTGCAGATGTTGAGTGTGCTGGCTCCATTCCCTGAGGAATCCTCTGCCTGGCAGCATCGCAGTTCTGGGTGCTGTCCTTGCCCTCGGTGGCATCTCCCTGAGCACCTTCCCTCCTCCAGAGCCGGGCACAGCTGGATGGGAATCTCTGGGATGCTGGTGCAGTGCCGTGTGCTGCCATCTAATGGAGCCCAGCACTGTCATTGCTCCTGCCAGGAGTGAGGGAGGGCCACCCCTGGGGGCTCTGTCCACCCCTCACACGGGTAAATCTGCTCCAAAAAATGCTGTGAGTGTCTTGCAAGTCCCAGGGTGAACACTGATAAGTTGTATACAGAGCTGCCTCCTGCCTTTGCTGATTTTCTTCCTTTCTTTCTTTCCCTCGTGCAGGCTCTTGATGGAAACATCTATGATCACCTTAAGGATTATTTAATGGCATTCAGCAGGACTGAACTAGAGACATGCCAAGCTGTACAAAACACATTCCAGTTTTTACTGGAGACTTCCAGCAGGGTAAGTTTGAACTGAATGATCCTTTGTAGCTGAATCTTTGCAGCATGGACCAGTGGCCAGGCCCAAAATTTGCCTCCAAAATCATGACAAAACCAAAGGGTTGTTATTTTTGGTTACTCCTGGGTGGTATTGAGTGAAAAGACAGCAGACAGTTTTCTTGGGGAGGATTTTTCCTCTAGCACCCAGACTGCCTTCCCCTGAGTGGGTTTGCATCTGGAGATGCTCAGTTCTCCTCACGTTTGGGAGGGGAAATTGCAGCTGAGGCTTCTGCACGGTGCAATCCGGAGCAAAGCCCCGGGAAACTGCTTGGATCGTTTCTTAGTAATTGTCTGTCAACTTGAAATCCCAACTATTTTCTCCCTGGAATTAAGAGTGGCAAACACAGCAAACAAATTAGAGCCTTGTCATAGACGTGGTTTGTTTGCTTTGTCGAGCAGCCAGACTGAGAGAGGCGGGATCGCTTCCAGGGTAATTTTGATACTTAAATAATTCATCTGCTGGGCTTTACAACAAAAAAAATATATATTTGTCATTGAGCTCAGAAAAGCTACTTTGGTGCAGTCATAATATTCCTTTGTACATTTACCTTACCCACCCACCCAGAAACAGAGCTCATTCTCACAGAGATGTGGAGCAAAAGCTTATTTAACATATTCCTTATTTACCTCCAAGCAAGGGATCTCACACCTTCAGAGACCTAAAGTGAGGGCATGAAAAATGAGCTTCACCCTCAGCTTTGAATTTACTTGGCAGCAACTGTAAAAATAATCAAAACACCATTTTTCTCTGCACTTACAGAACTTTCACTCATTTACCTTGGGGTGTATTGCTCAGATCTGCTTCAAATACCTTCCCCAGAAATGCTGGCTTGGAATCCTTTAGCTAAACAGGCTCCTGCATAATGTCTGCATAATTAATTTGGCACTGTTGTATCAGATCCTTTGTGTTCAAAATACTCGGAGATCTGCCTGGTTGGGACTTTGATCCAGTTCTAAAGTGCCATATCCAAACAGTTCCTTGGAATGTCTTGGCTGGTAGATTTTTCCACAGGCCTTCCTTATCCCTTCTTTCTATAAAAGGTCCAGGTTGCAGAAATCTGCCCAAAAAAAAAGAATCCAGAATAAAACCAACCAAAATTTCTCTCCACCAAAACCCATCTGTGTCTTTCAAAAGCAGCTTGAGTTGTTAAACATGTAATAAATTTGTTAGCAATTTCGAATAAACCTGTCATCAAAGCAAAGGTTTTAAATATTTATGGGGGGTTTTGAATGCTTCACCTGTTCTTTGTTAGTTTGCAGTACAAGCTTGGCAGGCTCTGCTTAGAAAGAGACACTTCAGGTCATTGGGAGGAATGTTTTTGCTCTTCCATCTCAACCATATTTCTGTTTGCAGGCTGGAATGAAATTGTATTTGCTTTAGAAGGACACAAATTGCTTCCCACAAGTGCCAGGGATGGCTCCTTGGATGCAGATTGAGGGAAGCAGCTAAGAGCCAGATTTTCTGTGTAGAATGCAGGTTTTTCCTACTTTTAGCATTGTTTGTTGGAGCTTTGGAGATTTCATTACTCCTAGGTCAGGGTGTCATTCCTCTGACACTGCAATGGGAACGCTGACCCCAAAGAGGGTCATTTTAGATGGGATTTTGGGTAGGAATTGTTCCCTGGCAGGGTGGGCAGGCCCTGGCACAGGGTGCCCAGAGCAGCTGTGGCTGCCCCTGGATCCCTGGCAGTGCCCAAGGCCAGGCTGGACAGGGCTTGGAGCAGCCTGGGACAGTGGGAGGTGACCCTGCCATGGCAGGGGTGGGAGTGGATGATTTTTTAGGTCCCTTCCCACTCAAATCAGTCTGGGACTGTGGTTGTATCAAAATGCAATTTAAGTTCCTTTTTTGCCTGAACAGTCTTAATCAAGACTTGTACTTCTTGCACTTCTCTTTTGGAAAAAAAGCTGATTTCCTTTGGAACATTTTCTGAAATTCCATTTGCTGTTCTGAGTAACATTTCTGTGAGGTTTCTGCTAAGAGGGTGAACAATTTCCTTTATGCACATCTCTGACTGTGCCTTGTTTCTGCACATGGGATATATTTCATGTTTGATTTCGGGTCTCTTTTGACCTGTCAATTGACATTGACTTCAGAAAAAAAACCGTGCAAGAACACTGATTTAACTGGTGGATAGCAGGAAATCTGTTTGGAAAAGTTGCAGCTTAATCCCAAGGATACAGTGTTGCTTGAGAGTCTTGTTCTTTTCTTTTTATCGATTGTCCAATATTTTGTGCAAATGCAGGATTTCATGTGCTGGGCTTGCACATTCTCCCGAGCCTGATAAGTTGTTTTCATTGTTAACCACTTATTGTGGCTTTGAGGGGAAACCTCCTAGGAGTGCTCTTGGAAAAAGGAGTTTTCTACTTTGAACTGAGTTCTTGGGAGTCAGATTTCTGTGGTGAAAGTGCATTAAAATATCCCTGTAGGTTTTCACATCCTCAGTAACTTCATTTTGATTTTTTTTTTTTTGGCATGGGCCAGGGTTGTGTGCTCTGGTCAGTGTTCACATGGATCTAAAGGACAATTCCATGGAATAGCTGCTTAAATTAAATGATTTTGATGCCAGATCAGTGCTGAGCATCCTCTGAAGCTGCAGATGTTTCCTTCTTTAGTATTTTCTGAATTTCTATTTCTGGGGATTCGTGATGCAAATCCCTGTCTGTTTTCTCCCCAATTGAGTGTGTTTATGTTCAACTGCTCAAATTGGAGCAGTAATTATGTACTTTTCTGGTTTAGATGAGTGCATTATTGGCCCTGGAGGACTATTTACTTTCTTTAACTGGAGATTAATTTTTTACAGTTCAGTATTTCAGCAACACAAGCATCAACATTTTGCTGCTTTAGAGAGCAAGTTTTATTTCCCATTGTCCACGCAGCACAGAGTTCTTGGTCATGCACAATGCTGATATTTCTGGATAAATACCATCTTTATTATCTCCTTTGTACATGTAAACCCCCAGTTTGGTAATAAATTGATATAATTTTGGTGCATTTTCATCAATTGAGGCAGTGAATGCTCTGTAAGAATTCTTCAACCAGCGATCCTGTTTTTTCATCTTGCAATCACTGGGTATTTCTTTGTAAATCTGTGTAAATTGTGACATAAGAGGTTTGTTTAGGGATCTGTGTCATGCTGCCTGAAACGTATCATTAAACAAATTTGGGAGCTGAAGGAGTTTTGCTTCAGCAAAATGCAAGCTTGGAGAGTTTTCTCTGAAAGCAATTTAATAAAGAGAGATGAGGTTTGTAACTGATTTTGGATGCATTATTCCAGAGAGTCTTTTCAGCTCCCACAACTGATCATTTCTGCCAAATTAAGACTTTTCATCTTAAGAAAGAGCAGTGCACAGGAAATTACCCACAAGAGGAGGGGAAAATACTTATGGCAGTGACAGCAGAGGGTGTCTCTTTAATAGCTGCTGGGTTTTTCCCCATTTTGTTGCTAAGTGGCAGGGATATTTTAGGTCCTTGTCACCCACCGTGTGTCCTGCCAGTACCTCTGAGCACCTCAGGTCCTCAGCTCCCTGCTGGTGCACCCAAGCTTCTGCTGCAGGTTTAATCTCACTTGGAAGCTGCTGCTTTTGCTCTCCAGCTGTTTTCTCAGTTCACAAAGCCAGGAGTCTAAAAAAAACCTTTTTCTTTCCTCAGGTGGTGCGGGATTACAATCTCCAGCTGTTCTTACAGGAGAACTCGGTGTTCCACAAACCTCAGCCTTTCCAGTTCCAGCCCAGTGACAGTGACACTGTAAGAGCCCTGTGATTCCCTGCAGCTACTTGGTCTTGCTCTATTTTAAAGCAGATTGTTATAAATAGGGAAGAAAATCACTGGTATCCCAGTCTGGTTTAACCTCGTGGTGTATTTTTGGGAAAGAAAGGGAGAGTGGCCTGGTTGCAGGAGGTGGGTGATGGTAAAAAAAGCATCAAACAGGCTCTACATCATCCACAAAAGAGCAGAATCTTTTTTTGGCTTCCAGATTGTGACTAACAGTCCTCTGTTTCACTGCTTTTAACCTAACTCCTACTAAATTTCGTTGCCTTTTTATCCCTCTGGTGAGGTTCTCATAATATTCACTAATACTGGGTTACAACTGTGCCAAATAAAGTGTCCCTACACACCTCAACTACTCAAGGAATACTTAGAGATACATACAGAGAGTTACTAAAAATAATCCTGTTAAAACACTGCATTCCAAAATAATATCCCAAATTGGTTTCTGTGTTGCTTCCAAAGCAATCATTAATGACATTAAAATTGAGTGAATCAGAGTGTGTAAGTGCATTTCCAAACAGCACCTTGATTCAAGTGGATTCTTGATGTCCCATTGACATTACTGATGTTATTTTAAGAAACAGCTGCTTAAAAGAAGTTGGAATCTTTCAAACATACAAACTTTTTCTGGCTTGAATTCGTTAGTGACCTGACCTGGGCAGTCCTGATCTGCAGTTCAAATGATTCAGATCAAGACCTGCATAAGAGTGATTTTCCCAGTCCCTGACATCTCTGACTGGGTCTCCTTGATATTTCCCTTTTAACAAACTCTGATTTTAGTTTTTATTCCAGAAACAGTCAGTTACTCCCATAAATAAATGTTTGGACAGCGCTCTTGGGTGGGATTGTTGGGGTGGCTGTGCAGGGCCAGCAGCTGGGCTGGATAATGCTGATGGGTCCCTTCCAGCTCAGGATATTGTGTGATGGATTTTAGGTTGTTCTTGCTAACAGTGAGCAGAATCTTTCTGACTCTTTGCTCTGCCTCTCTAACCTTTGCTGCCATGTTCTCATCCCTGTGCCCTCCCTGCATCCAGAGTTTTAATGCAGTTCAGCTGGTGGAGATTGAGCCCTCACCTGTCAGTGCTATGAGAATGACCATAGCAGAGGTACCTGGGGGTGTTTCTGGTCAGCCCTGTGCATGTGGGATGCTGAATGTACACTGGGGAGAGGTGGCAACAGAATGCACGATCTCTGTACGTATAAAAAGCAGAAAAGGGAAAAGAAAAAAAAAAAAAAGGCATTTTTCACAATGGGATTTGTGGGGGGCAGCTTCACACTTCTCCTGTGTTCCTGCATGGGGTTTGTAATTGATATTCTAATCTGCTGGGGCATGAATTGAAATTCCACAGCTCCAGACAGGGCTGTGTGGAATTGGTTGCTGCTTTCCTGGCAGCTGCAGGCTCTGAGTGTGCACTGATGAAATGCAGCCCTGTCACTGCTTTGGTTTGCTCTTTTTGCAGAGGGCCATCCCCATGGCCAGGAGAGCTGTCAGTCACTCCCCCAGACTCTCCAGTGTGGGAATGCCAGGGTTCTGTGCCATGGCACGGGGGTGGGCTCACGGGGTCCACGTGTGCTGCCCCTGCTGCCTGGCTCCAGGAGTTTTTAGGAGGTGATGGATGTTCATCACCTCAGTTCCTCACTCCTGTGCTTGGTTAACCCACTTGGGCTGCAGAATTCCTGCTTTTCCTCAGTGCATTGTGCAGCTTTTTAATCTTCAGCTGCTTAGGCTGTAAACCAGCTTTCCCCAAAATAATGAAATGATGCCTCTTCATGATCCGTGTAATTCTGCTCAGCTCCCAGGATCCTACCTGGCCCATCTCATTCTTAATCAGTACAAGAGAGTGAAGGCTCTTGCCCAGGCTTTTGAATTGGTCAGCAATTGGGTGTTTTCTAATTGATGGAGCAACATTTAATTGCAGGAGGACAATTACAAAGCATTCTTTTGCCACACGTTCTATTTCTAGATGTTCTGCAGAGATTTCTCAGTTGGCTTTTGCTTTCTGTGGGTTGTGCATGATAATTTTCACACCAAGGACTGAAAGAAAAAATAGAGTCATAAATACATCTCATCAGAAGGTTAATATTAACCTTACCCAGGAGCAAGTTGTGGGCTCTCTTCAGGCTGATCCACTGGGACTGGGCTCAAAATTTGGAGTTTCTAAGTGTAACTGGAATGGAGTTGTGAGGGCTGTAGGCAGGAAGAAGGTTATAAACAATATGAGTGTGGAGCTCTGAATGGAGAGATCTGAATTCTGGGGTAAATTCCACTTTCACATGGTCCCTCCCAAACTTCTGTTTTACAAGAGAAGATTTCTGTGCAATCCTTGAGTCAGGAACAGTTGGCTTTCAAAATGATCCCAACATGCACAGTCAGAAGCTGCAAAAGGGACTGTTCCTAGGAAAGGAAGGAATGAAACAGTTTTCCATCAGCTTCCAGGATTTTTGATCCCGAGGTAAGATGTACACTTTTGTAAGAAAGCCACTTCAAAATGTTTGACATCAATCAGGTATTTTCCTTTAACTAAAAAAAAATGGGTTTGAGCATGAATTTAATCAGTTGCTCATGTTACTGAATTACCTAGATGATTTTCTTGTCTTGGTTCATTTTGATGGACATAAGTTCTTATTTTTGAAATAGAAGGATTTCAAAAAAATCCCCAAAAACAAACCACTTACCCTTAAAGAAATGGTTTGTTTTAAAAATATTCAGACAGAAATGATTGATCCGTTCCTAACAAGCTTTAATCCTCTCCAGAAATGAATTCCCAACATGGATTTCTAGACAGCAGAGTAGAGGATGGAAAAGAGCCTTTTAAAATACCTTTATCCTCCCAAGGAATTCCAGTCAGCACATCTTGGCCTTCCATGGAGGCTGCTGTGATCCTCCACAGTGGAATCATCCCCCATCCTCCCACGAGGAAGGGGATATTTCTTCATTCCACAGAAATCCAGTGTGTGGAAAACACACTGTCCCTGTGCTCACTGATAAGCCACGAGAACAGGGGGGAAAAGAAAAACCAAAATGGGAATTCAGCAGCTTTTCTCTGTTTCCTGTTTGGAAAAAATGCTTTTTTGCTTTTTCCTCGATCCCAGGGATATCATGTGAGAAAAGGGGCAAGGGGACACCAAAGTGTCCCTGGAACAGCAGGAGGAGGGCCCTGAAAAGCTGACATTTCATTTTTGGGGTCTTTTTCCTGTTTTTCATTCACTGTTTCCTCAGAGAACATGAGGAAAAGCTGTGGCTCAGCTGATTTCTCCCACAGCTTCTTGACAGGAAAATAATCTTGATTTTTCCCCTCTTAATTTGCACAAAAGCACCTCAGGAAGTTCAGTGGAAAGTTGTGCTGTTTCCTCCCGTGTAACTTGGCTGGTTTTTAGGTAGATGGTGAAAATAAAGACAAATCTCACTCTCAGAAGAACATCTTGGAATTTCTCAGCATATTCTATGAAGGAATTTTATAGAAGTTGCATAAACAAGTACAAAAATAAGCAAAATTTCCAGATTTACAGTGGTCTGTGCATTTAATACCAGAACAGACCAGATTTAAGCATAACTTCCTTGAAGCCAAATCTAAAACACAAAAATTCAAGTTATTATTTAATTTTATCAGCCTTTTAATACCAAGACAGACTGGTTTTAAGTATAACCTTTTTGAGGCTGAAAATATATTACAAAGAAAGAAAGATTTCGTTTTATTCAGTATTAGGGATTCTTTTTGAGGAGAATTTCAGCCATTCAGGGAAAGGAATGATCAGTGGATGTGAATGGGCAAAGCTCTGCCTTCCTTCTGTGACTTGACCCATCTTGTGCCTGTCTAAAACTGATTTTATTTAATCCCTCCCACCCAAGTTGTGCTTAAAATAAGAGATAATATTTCAATTTGAGGTTGATACGGAAGAAAATTGAAATTTTTTCATCTACTGGGGACTTAGTTTGAATGTGAGGATCATTTCTGATTTTCTCTTAAGTATAATGAGCTGCAATTGGCTCCCAACCTAATGGATTTTATTTTCATTTTCACTGCCTAGTTGGTTTAATTTTCATTTTTCCCCATCTGATTTTAATTCAGAGAGCACACAGTGAGAATTCTTTGGGTTTTAGCAGTCAGGAAACACAGTTTTAAGCAAAGCTCTGAGTATTTCCTAACAGTGAAGCTCAGAGAGCAGAAATTGCACTCGGAAGAAGTGGCCACCTAAGAACTACAAATTTGTTTGTATTGCATTGAAAATATGTTAAAAAAATCAAATTTTCTGGGTCAAACTCGATTTTAAAAGTCTTTTCCCTTTGGTTACCTAATGAGGGCAATTTTTCCATATTTCTAGTTCTAATAGATTTTTGGGAGAGTTGGCTGGGAATGCAGCTGCTGTGAGGGCTGAGGCAAATGAGGATAATTATGAGGGTGAGAATCGAAGTAAATGAACAAGAATACTCTGCACTCTAATTTCAAGATTAATTTCAGTGAGAACAATGAAATCCTTTAGAAACAAATCAGATTTAAATTAATTTTTAAAAAAGGGTCGTGCTTTTCATCTTTTGTATGCAACAGAAGTTCTTAATACAGAAACTTCAAGGCCTAGGAACAACAAAGCTGTGCTGATTGGTGATTTTTCATAAAAATCAAAAATCAATACTTGTAAAATTCTAGACTTGAAAGACAAAGAAAACTGAAACAGACAAACCCAAAACCCAAACTAAAACAAACAAACCCAACCAAAACATCCCTGCCCAGTCAGATGCTCCTTTTCCTTCTGCAACCCCCTCATCCTTTTATTAGATTAATATAGTATTATCTAGTATTAATAATATATTATAAATTGGTTGGTTTAAAAAGCAGCATATGGTTCTATAGAGCAGCAATAATAGGTTGATTTGGATTTAGCCTTATTGTAGCACATTTGTGATAATAGTGTATAGTGGATTAAAGTCCTTTTGTTATTCTGGGGGAAAAAAATGCCTTTATGCAAAAAAAAAATCTTAATTTTTAAAGATGAGGAGTGTCCAATTGGAAATGGACTGAAATGTGAGTCAGCCCCAGCTCACTCTTGGCTAAATTCAAATGAAATGAGTTCAGCAATTACAGACTCAAAGGAGCCCCAGAGCTGGCTCATGATTTTCTCAGAACTGCTGAGTTTAGCAGCGAGCTGTGTGAAAAATGTCATGTGTGTCCCTTCCTCCTCCCCACGGTGTTGCTCTGCAGCTCTGGCATGGAAACTTGTTGTTCTCACCTCTTTTTCAAAGAAGTGCCTGCTTTTTAGATGTGTTTTATGTCGGTGCTTTGCATGCAATAAATGTTCCCTGCTTTCTGCCTTGCTAGGAGTGAGCTTTTTTTAGGAGTCAGCCACACAAATAAGGAACTTGGAGGCTCCAGAGCCAATGTTTTTTTGCTTTCAAGACAGTGCTGTGCCATCTGCATCCAGATATAAGTGGATAAATAAGAATACAGCCTGAGTTTGGGCCTGTTGGGAGGCAAATCCTGCACCTGCACCAACATTTCAGACCAAAATGGAGGAGTGACATTTGTCTGCAGCCTGAATGCTTTGGTTAATTTAGGAAACAGCGTTGCTGCCCCGAAGCTTTTGAGCTGCTTGGAGCCATCCAGAACTTTCTGTTGGTTTGACTGATTGAATTTTTAGCACTAAACACTGTTTTTGTTGTAATCCAAGCCCGGAGGGAGCAGCAGAGTGTCCATCTATGTTTAGCTCAGGTTTTTTGGCTCTCCCTTCATTCCTTGGCCACGCAGAGTGGGTTTGGTTTCCCTCTCTTTTTGGAAGAGGTTAAATTGAGTCATTGGACGTCTTGGCACCGCCAGGTTCCAGTCCTGAGAACACTTCAGCTTCATGGAGTAAATCAGGTCAGGATCAGACCCTTCGGTTCCTCCACCTTCATCCCTGCAGTTGGGACTTGATTGTCCACAGCAGATAAATCTGGTTTGGTTCCTTTCTTTTTTAGTGGCAGCTGGGTTTTCATTTTCTTGGTGTCCCTGTCCAGTCTGTCTTTCCCTGAGGGTGCAGAATTAAGGCTTTTCATTGCTGCATTTTTGTTTTGTTTTATTTTTAGACCTTTAAGCAAGGGTGAGGTCTGCCTGGGTGCAACACTGCTTTATAAATAACCAATACAAGTTTGAGCCTAGAAAATTCCTTTGTTTTTTAGTAACCTTCAAGAGTAGCCACAAAGTCTGCGTCCATTTTTCTGGTCAAGTGCTTTTGACAAATTGACTGAAACCCAAAATCACACTTGGGGTAATGGAGAAGATTATCAAGTGACTGAAAAATCTGGATTCTTTCCATATGAAAATGAGCTGCTGAGTAGGAGCACGAGTAGAGGGAACTCTGAAAATACCTTATGGGCTGTTTTCACTCTCAGATGTTTTTTTGGGAAGAGGGAATGTCAAAGATTTGCTCAGGTGGAAGCTGTGGAAGAAGCTGTATGATAAACTAGGAAAAAAACTGAGGTGAAATGTTGTCTTAAGGATTGGCTGTGCCTAAATCCATGGGTTGTCTTCTTCAAGTTTACACTGGAGTAGCTGAACAGAGGTAATTAAAGAAGTCAGTAATGAGGGAATATGATTCTCTAAATCCACCTCAATAAAACCCAACTTAGGGATTACATTGAGGGGATGGCTGAAGAGGTCCTCCCCTGAAGCTTCCCCTGCCTGCCTGATCATCTCCCAGCACTGACCTGTACCTCTCCTCTTCCTCTTCTGGGCTGCTCCCCACCTTGGCTGACAATTCCCTGTGCTGGAAAACAACACTGCCTGGGCATTCCAGACACTCAGAGTCAAGGCCAGCCTCAGTTTTGGCAGGGAACTCCACTGAACAAGTAACGAGCTGAACCAATTTTGCCTCTTTTTCAATTCTATCCCCTGATAGGCTGTCAGCCAAAGTTCCTGGTTTTTGTCTCTTCCACGAGGACAGTGTAATCTAAAGGCGAGAAAAATCTTATTTTCAGAGTGAGTTCAGTTTGCCTCCTGGTGTTTCTTGCTTTTACCCCAGCCTGTGCCAAATGCTGGTGTAGATGATTCAAGTGCCATCCTCCCCTGACACAAATCATTCCACTTCTCCTGCTAAAACACCTGATGACAGCATCTCTTCTGCAGCAACTGGAGGCTTCCCAGCTTCCCTGAAAATAATTCCATGCCTTTCTGCTCTCTTACCCTTTCCTGATGGCCAACCTTGGATTTCTCCTGCCTAAACAGCCTTTTCATCCTTCTGGGCTTTTTCTCTAGTTTCAGTCTCCACCTGATGAAGAAAAATGGTGCCTCTTGAACCATACAGAGTGAGAAATTTGTGGCACAGGCATTTCTTTCGCACTTCAACACCTCTGTGCGTATTCTCTCCTCTTGAGTCATAGTTGATAAGGGTTTTTTTTGGTTGATCTCAAAGGCTGGGCAGGATTATGTCAGGACTTGTGATAAAAAGGAGTGCAGGGGAGATTGTGGATTGCAGTGACTGGATCAGGAAAAAAGAAAGTTTTAGGGACTGGTTGAGGTTGCATCTCTTGAGGTTGTCTGGTCCAAAGCTGGTTGTCCAGGACTGTATCCAGGTGGCTTTTGGATATCTTCAAAGATGGAACTCATCCCAAATGATTTGTGAAGGTGGGCACAAATGGAAATGATGGGAAGATTGGCAAAGGTTTCTGTAATTCCATGCTGGGCAATGTTTCTGTTCTGTTCAGTCTGTAAACAGCTGAGAACTATTTGATCTTGCTTTAGCTGGAACTTCGTGAGGGGGACAATTTTACTTTTTGTTATTGACACACCAAAAGCAGGAGTGAGATGGAACAGTATCAAAAATATGATTGGAAATTTCAGTCTCTGTTTTGCAGGCACAAACATTTTTGGAGATAAACTGCCGTGCTCTACTAAAATCTTTGATGGCTTTGTGGGTTGATGACAATTTACAAAGAATGAGCCCCTTGGTCACACTAAACCTTTCATCTTTAGGAAGGAATTGTTCCCTGTGAAGGTGGGCAGGCCCTGGCACAGGGTGCCCAGAGCAGCTGTGGCTGCCCCTGGGTCCCTAGAAGTGTCCAAGGCCAGGCTGGACATTGGGGCTTGGAGCACCCTGGGACAGGGGAAGATGTCCCTGCCATGGCAAGGGTGGGAATGGATGGACTTTAAGTCCCTTCCATCCCAAGCCATTCCATGATCTTTGCATCCTATAATGCCTGTTTACTTTGGGAATTGAGTTCTTGTGAACTTGTGGCTTTTGGAGTTGCCTTCCCACAACCCGATACCATCCCAGAGTTCACCTGGAAGTTCCTGTCGTACCTTCCTCGTTCCCTAAGAGACAAGATCCCGGGCTGATAAACGTGACACAGAGTTACCCTGTAGGCAAGCCCAGAGCTAGGCCGGGGTTTGGGCTCTCCTGACTCCTTGTTCCCTGTTGCAGAGCCGGCAGCTGGAATCGGAGACGGGCACGACCGAGGAGCACAGCCTGAACAAGGAGGCGCGGAAATGGGCGACGCGGGTGGCCCGCGAGCACAAGAACATCGTCCACAGCCAGCGGGTGGGTCTGGCAAGAGCAAAGCCCTGGGACAGCAGGAGCTGCTGCAGGAATTCCTGTCCTGGGGCCTGCGTTCACGTGGCTGTCCAGAGTCTGTTCCACAGCAGGAAAATCTGGGAGGAGTTTGTTGTTAAATCTAATTCGAGGGTGTAGGATTAGGCGGGAATTGGTAAATGTGTTTCCGTGCCTGTGGCTCAGCTCTGAAGAGCCAAGGGCTGTGTTTGGCAATCAGGCAGCTGGATTTTGGAGTGTGTTGAATGTTAGGAGGGAGAATAAAGACAAAAGTGCCTTGCTCTTGCCCTAAAAAATCCAGCCATGAAGGAGTCTGCCCTGCCCAGGTTCCCAGTCATCCATAAAATTCCAACCTCTGAGCACAGCATCAGCTGGAGAACAGCAACATCCAGAATGCTCTGGCATCTCTGGGAAGGCTCCAGGGAGACCTGAGAGCCCCTTCCAGTGCCTTAAGGGGCTCCAAGACATCTGGAGAGGGACTGGGGACAGGGCACAGGGAATGGCTTCCCCTGCCGGAGGGCAGCGTTAGAGTCATCACCTTTCATTTCCTGGGGTGGACCTTTGCTGGCCCCCCCAGCATCCCATGGAACAGAAACGTTCCTGATTGTCACAAATAGTTGTCCTTGGCACTGACTGCACCCCTGGTGTGTTCCCTCGTTCCTGGCAGACCCTGGAGGAGCTGGAATGCCACGGGCCCGTGATGTCCGAGCAAACCCGAGCGGAGCTGGAGCAGAAAATAGATGAAGCCAGGGAGAGCATTCGCAAGGCTGAGGTAAAAAGGAAATTCTTCTGGCATTTTCATTTCCTTCCCACAGGTAGATCTTGGTTACAGCTGTTTCATTTGGTTGGTTTATTTTTAGCATCAACACCCTGGGAATTTTAAGTTGTTGTTTTGGTTTTTTCCTTCGTTTGTTAATTGTGAAATCACTGAATGAACTTCATGAAACTCCAGATCAGATGACCGATATTAAAAACACCTCCTGGTGAAGAGTGAGGCCACTTGCTGCATTTTGACTGTCAAAGGTCAAGAATCTCTATATTTAGGGATTTTATCTGAAACAGAATGAAAAACAATCTCATTGTTTTTACTAATTTGCTTCTGCTTGAAGGAATTAATACCAGAAAATGGTGATTTTATCTCTGTCTTCATATTTTTCAGTTCTAGAAGCCAATGCCATGTGCTGTTGTAGTGGGCTTTGATACACAAACTAAATCTGACTGTTGGTGGCAAAATTGGAAAATAATTGGAAATAATCCTTGTATCTCTTAATTTTATTGCGAGGTGCTTTAAAAAGGATTACAGAGGTTTTTGGGACCTGCTGTGGGTTAAGACTCGTGAAAAAAATAACTTCTTATTTGACTGCCAGTGTTGGGTTGGTAAAAGTGAATTGTTTTCATGGCCACTGGCTGAAAAAAGCCCATTGCAGGCAGCAGGATCTGATCTGCTGCGTTTTGGATGAGTGGGTTGCTTAATTAAAACTGTAGAAGAAACCAAATTGTGTCAGTGAAGTGCTTCTCATAGCTCAGGGTACCTGATGTAATTAGGAATGTGATTTACAGGTGAAGGGGTTAGAAAATACAGAGAAAATTATTCCTCCTCCTGGCAGGAGTGCTATTGGGCTCCCTTTTTAAAGCAAATGCAGGATACGTTTTTTTAAAACCTAATTCTTACAGAAAGTGGTTTAAAAACCTGTTTTGAGTAAATTATTTCCAACAGACCGTACTCCAAAATATTTGTGTGTGTACATGCATAGTTAATGATTAAATCTGCAAGGTTGAAAGATAAAAGCAGCAGCAAGAAATACAATCAGGATAAGAAGTTGCCAAAGAGAAAGTTCTTGCAGCAAAATATTATAAAAGGTACAAATTAAATCAGTCTGGAACTTAAGTGACTTAGGAGAGAGGCAAAGTGCCAAGAAGTGGAAGTTTTATGTATTATTTTCTCCAAGACATGTGCTTTAGCTAATACAGACAAATAGTGTGTTTTCCTGGTTTTCCAGTGTGTTGGAGTTCAACCATCCCTTATCTATCTAACATTTAACTTGTGCCCTGTTTTACAAGGGAGTTTGGTGCCAGTGCCAAGTACTTGAGGGTGAAACTCAGTGACTGGGGGATTTTTGCCAGCTTCTTTCTCTTCTGCTGCATATTTTAAAGCCATGAAGTTATCCCTGAGCTTTTGGAATGGTGTGGAAACCGCTTTGTGGGACTTGTCTGTGTTGCCACCAAAGCTGTTCATGGTGTAGCATTGATTTTTTTAAATTTTTTTTTTCTCAGATAAGCCAATAAGTGAATTTAGGGAGATTTTATTTCCACTTGGGAATGGCTTTTGCTTTTAGCCCTGTTGGTCCCCACTCCTCTAACACTGAGTTCAAGGTCATGAATTAGAGAATTAGAAGAGATTTTTGCGCACCTAAAATCCCAGAGAACAACTTAAGCTTTGAGTTAAAACCTTCCCTTTGGGAATGCAATTACAATTCCTTCCAGTGAGTGAAAACCAAACATTCCTGCATATTTAAGTGCAACTGATTGAGTTGGAATTGCTGAGGGTTGGGGAGTGGTATTTGTGCAAAAAGTTCTTTAGGCTGTAGGGAGGCTGTGGGGTTGGTTCTGGTATCACATCTGAAGGTGTGCGAGGGTGACACAGAGATTTGGTATTTATTTTGTTTTTCTCTTGAAATACTTGTTATTTTAATGGAAAATTTTATGCCTGTTCTATCCCATTTTGGTTTCTTGACTCATTTGTTTTCCTGTGCAAATCCACTTTGTCCCTTCTTTTCTGTCCTCGTCGTTCCTGAAGGAGAAGACAATTTCACAAACACATTGGGATTATTTTTTTGTGGTTTGCTTTGAGAGGATTTTATTGGTAAAGGTTTTTTTTTTTTTTAACCAGGGTGTGTTGGGCATAGAAGTGCTCATCTCACTGCCCTCTTCCTTGGAGACCCTGAATCCAGGGAAAGCTAAGCCCTGGGGGGAACTGAGGAGCTGTTCTGTATGGATAACTGGATTTAACAAGTACAGGGATGTGGAAACAGGTGCAGTTTGAAAGTACAGCCAAGGATTTGAGTAAAAATGTGCTCAGGATCAGGAAATATTGGAGAATCCCAATTTTTTTTGTCTTCTGCGAGATGAATATAAAGCCTCAGGTTGGCACATCCACAGCTCAGTGGGTTATCTCTGATCATTTTTCTCCCTGGGACAGCAGCTATTCCTCCTTGTGATGTTTTCAGGGAGCAAACTCCTTGATTAGAGTTGGGGGAAAATAAGGAATTCCAGCAGAGTGCTGCTGTGCAGGTGATACGTGGCAGATGTGACTGTAACTGATAACCAGAACGTAATTTTTGTGCTAAAATGGGCAAGTTTGGGGTTTGCTAAAGGCTATTTTTGTTTGTTTGTTTTGTTTGATTGCTTCTTTTAAAAGGAGACGTTAAAATCATGTTAGATTTTGTGTGATAACACCTCTGGCCCTGGCAAAGCAGTCAAATTGACTGTAGTTCATGAGACACTGTGGAGTTTAGATCCAGAGGGATTCCATTGATTCCATCCTTGTCCCAGTAGCATTGAGCCACTTGGATAAAGACAAGCCCTGAGAGCCCAAGGTGCTCCTTCAAACTGAACGTGGCACAATTCAGGCATCAGCTGTAAGGGAGATGAATTTAAAAAATTGGAAATTGATATTGAAAACTGGTGGTTTGTGAAAGTAAACCATTCTTGGAGCTCCTGTGTACTCACTCACCCAATTCAGGTAATTGAAGTAGAACTTGTGAGTTTCCAGCTTTGATTTCTGTAACAGCAGGATGGAAGGAGTTGTGCTTTCCATTTTCCCACTGCCTGCATCCCTTCATCTTTCAATGACTGGAGACAGAAACTAACTGGGAGCAGAACCCACCCTCCCTGGCTGTCCTCTCCTGTGCAGAGCCACAAGGTCCCCCCTGAGCCTCCTTTGCTCCAGGCTGAGCCCCTTTCCAGCTCCCTCCAGCCCCTTCCCAGCTCCCTTCCCTGCCCTGGACACGCTCCAGCCCCTCAATGTCTTTCTCATCCTGAGGATCCTGCAGCTGCCCCCAGCACTGGAGGTGCCTCAGCAGCGCCAGCACAGGGAATTTCTTTTCTCATCTCATTTTTCCTCTCTCAGACCAACGACCCCAGCGTGGGTCTGCCCAAGCACTTCAGTTGTCCCAAGGCTGACGTGGTTCTTCTCCAGCATGGTGGGAGGTTTCCCCTTTGCTCTCAGGTCTTTGAGCCTCCACAGCAATTAATCCCACTTAATTATAGGGGGATGCATTTTGTCTGCTCATCAGGATCTCTGCAGCTCTGCAGAGAGTGTTTGGACCAGCTTAGATCTGGAGAAGGCTCACTGTGGTTCTGGTTACTGGGTTTGATCAGCTCAGAGCTGAAGGGCCATTTTTAATCCTTCTTGAGGGGCTGATTTCTCCCTCTCTTTGTATTTGGCTGTGGGTGTTTATGGCTGTGTTGTGTCACAGTGGGAACAAGGCAAATTCCATATGCTTCAGGAAAATATGGGAAATAGAGTCGGGGAATCACAGGACGGTTTGGGTTGGAAGGGACCTTCAGGATCATTTAGTTCCAACCTTTGCCATGGGCAGGGACACCTTCCACTAGAGCAGCTTGCTCCAAACCCTGTCCAAGCTGGCCTGGAGCGCTTGCAGGGGATAAGGCTCCTAATCCAAAGAAAAGGGGAATTTGTACAATGCCGCTCGCTGCCATCTCTGGTTGAGCTCAGGAAGCAAGGGCTGGGAGGGCTGTGCAAGGGAAGCAGGTGCCTTCCCTGCAGGAGCTGTGTAGGAGTTGTTGGTCTTTCCAGGTCAGCAGATTGAGGACTGGCCTGGAAGAATCTCAGTGACATCCACAGAGCAGGAATTTCAAACTCTCGATGAAAAGCAGTTTACTGAGGGGGAGAAGGACTTTTTACGTGGTGGGTGGTGCCAGGGCAAGGGGAATGGCTTCCCACTGCCAAAGGACGGGGATGGATGGGATTTTGGGAAGGAATTGTTCCCTGGCGGGGTGGGCAGGCCCTGGCACAGGGTGCCCAGAGCTGCTGGGGCTGCCCCTGGATCCCTGGCAGTGCCCAAGGCCAGGTTGGACAGGGCTTGGAGCACCCTGGGATAGTGGGAGGGGTCCCTGCCATGGCAGGGGTGGAATGGGATCATTTTCTAGGTGATGGGCTTTGGGGTGTCTCTAATCCAGCCTCTGTCTGAATCTTACTGAATGTTTTGGTTATGAGATGGCCATAACATTTTTCACTCAGTGAAGAACCAGTGTTCACCCCAGGACCACAGGGAAATGTGAAAATAAATGTTTGCCTACATACATTTTACAGGCATGTCCTTACAGAATCTGGGTGATGTCCATTCCAGCCCCGTTCCCAACAGCTTGAGAGCCACTTCTTGAACCCTACAAATTCAATACTTAGAGGGCTTGAATGTTTTATGTGCCTAAGCTTGGGAAAAATTCTTCTACCAGTTGGGCTGGAGCTGTGCAGGTGAATTCTTCTCCAGGAATAGCTTCCCTTCTTGTTTCCTTAACCTTGGAATTCCCTTGGGAGAGTAGTTCTGTGTGCCAGTGCCTCATTTCCTGTTTGCTTCACCCCAACAGCCTCATTGCATTTCAGTCCATGCAGATGATTTAGCATATAAATTATATAAATTATATAAATTAACTCCTGCAATGGCTGTACAAACCTCCCACCCAGCCTCCCACTTAGAAAAGAAACTCACTCAGTGTTGTGGTGGAAAATGTTATTTATGAGCTAATTCCCCACCTGGTGCAGAAAAAGGATCCAGATTTTAGGTGAGTGATGTTGGACAGGATTTATCTTTTTGGCTGGGGTGGTTTTGTCACAGCTTTGGGTTTTCCACCCCAACCCCCCCAGCAAGGCAGTGCAAGTTGAGTTTTTTGGTTTATTTCCTCATACACCCCTACTTTAAACACAGGGGGCTGTGGTTTTGGGTTTTGAGAAGTTTAGGGCATTCCAAGACTTAATTATAAATCAAATTGATTCATAGTCATGTCTGCCTATCACTGTATCATAATTCCAGTGGCCCAAAATTTAACTTTTCCTGAAGGGAATGATTTCCTTTCAGTACTCCTTCATTTGAATATCTTTTTCAATTAAAAAGCCTAGAATTTCAACAAGAAGTGTTTCTAAATGTGGAGAGAAATAATTTCTTTCCAGAACGTTCTGCCAGACTCTTTCCACATTGATTTCTTCCTGGCTAAAAGAATTTGCCAAATGAGAGTGTCCAACCACTCAGGGACATGGTCAGCAGTGACTTTGGCAGTGCTGGGGGAATGGTTGGACTCCCTGATTTTAGAGGGATGTTCCACTCTAAATGATTCCAGGATTCTATGATTCTCCATTTGTTTGTTTGTTTTTTTTTTCCTGCCACTTCCTAAATATTGCAGTGGAATAAAACATTGGGTTTCCTCATAATCCTAATTTAATCTGATTTTAGTATCTGGCCAAGCTCCTAAATACATCTTCTGTGTAAAAGAAATAATTCTGAATTCTTCAGGAGAAAGAAAACCTGGGCATGGCACAGGGTTTGTTCTGCACCTTGAAAAGCCATGGCAGGTAAAGCAACTGAGGAAAATCCATTTAAAACCGGTTTGAACAAAAACCTAAACCAGAATATTGAGGGAGCAACATTTGCTTCATTTCTGTGTGGTTTTTACCCCAGCACCTTTGGGTAAATGGCTTTGAAGGACTGGGATCCGAGGTGTTTGTGGGATGTGAAGGAACTCTGGGTTTCTTTCCTGCCCATTTCTCTCCTGGGAATGGGGAACAGCTCTGCAATGGCCCTGCTGGGTTTCATTTCCATGCCTGGCAGAGCAGCTGTGTATCTTCATCTTGAGTAAGCTGTGGGTCTCAAACCATTGCTTAATGAAGACTGGAACAGTAAATAAACAAAACTATTGCATCTCCCATGTGGAGCAACATCAGGTATGTGAGGAATAGATAACAGTGTTGATATTTTCTAAAACTTGGGTGGTTTTTTCCTTTCATCTTCTTAGATCCTCCCAGCAGAAAGAACAGCTCAGAGAAGCTGGAACCCCCCTGAAGAGTTTATACATTTTGTGGGTGGCTGATGGTTTTTTAATCAGTGTGAAAATGCCCCAGTCCTGGGCTATTACCCAGTAATTGGTGCCTGTAAACAGCAATTTCGCTGTTACACAGGAAAATGTTTGTCCTGCAGTGAGACTTCCTAACAATGAAATTTGGGCAGCACCCAGATTTCAGAGCCAGTGCTGGATTCCAGCATTCCTGGGCTTTGGAAGCTCAGCTGCCTTGCTGGAGATGCCCAGAGCTGCAGGCAGTGCCAGGGGTCGCTTGGTTGAAGGTGTTTTCCAGTGTGTCACTGGAGCTCACTCAGTCAGGGGGCACAGCACGAGTGTCCCTGGGCACCATCCAGTGGCAGGCAGGGAAAACCAGAGGTTCAAGCCTTGCTTGGTTTTTGATGTGATGGTCTTTAAAGGGAACAAAACTTGCAGAGAAGCTTGTGGCACAGCGTGGTGAAATGCTGGTGAAATCCCCACCATTGCCCTGTTCCCTTTGTACTTAACATTTTCTCCTGGCATAGTGAGAGCATCTAACCCCAGCTAATTCAGATGTGCTGATGTTTGATTGGAATGTTTGTGTCGTGATAGAATCAGAGAGTCACTGAGGTTGGAAAGAAACTCCAAGATCCTGGGGTCCACCCCAGCACTGCCTAGGCCACCACTAAACCATGTTTAAATGTGTAGCTGTTCCTGTGTGAGAAGCAGAGTCAAGTTCTGCTCCTGAGTGGTGTTTTATTTGTGTTTTTTCCTACAGGTAGGAAGCTGTTAACTCTGGTCTACCAGCGTAATTATTTAGGTAAAAATGTAGTTCCAGCTTGTAAATAACTTTCAAGTGCAGGCCTGACCTAATGCTCCTGGTACTTTTATGGCTTGTCTGCAATGGAATGAAACTCCAAACATTTGTGGTTTGGAGCAAACATTTGTTGACTGTTAAGGCTCCTGGGTGTAAATAAGGAGGGGGAACTCCATTGAATTTACTGGGTACATTGAATTAAAACCTCTTGTCAAGTACATTCAAGGATTTTGGAGCAGCTTGTTTATTTTAGCTCACAATTTGTACAAACAAACTACAGCAGAGAGAGGACTGACAGCAACTGCAGATGTTTGTAGCAGCCTGGACCAGGGTTTATTGCTGTAGCCTAATTGGGAATTGCATAACGAGGTGAGCAGCAAAACAACTGGGCTGAGCAATTCCTTGGTGAGGGAGAGTGCTCACAAGGGGGTGTCAGGGTGTAAAGACAAGTTAGGGGAAAGCTGCTTTACTCCACAAGTAAATAGATACATTAATATACGTACATAGTTAGGTATTCAAGGTCAGACTGGACAGGGCTTGGAGCACCCTGGGGTAGTGGAAGGTGTCCTGTGCATGGCAGGGCCTGGCACAGGGTGATTTGAAGGTCCTTCCAACCCAAACCATTCTGGGATTCTGTGAATAAGTTGCCTTTGACAGGGTTGTTCTCCCTGCCCTGTGCAGCTCCAAGGTTGGAGCGGGTTTGTTCGATATCCTGAGTGCTCAGGGGCAGGAGAGGAGGGATGCACATTAATGTATTTAATGTTTCTTCCTTTGCTCAGCTCTCTGAACACTATTTCCTGTTAATCATTCACCTGGAGACCCCTTACATGAAGAAGTGAAACTTCCCTTGGCTCAGTGGCTTTGGCTTTTCCCGTGGGAAACACCTCTCAAAGTTGTCCCATCCTCCTTTCTCCATCCCTGATTACGGGGGAGAGCCTGTGCATGCAGCTGTGGCCACATGAAGATGCATCTGAAATCATACATTTCCCTCTTACAACTGACCTACTCTTCAAAAATCACATTTCTTCTTTGCAGAATTTAAAATAATGTCTCTCAAAAGTGGTTTGATTGAGACAGGTTTGAAGTCACCTTCTCAAATTAAGTGAAAATGGAGACGTCTTCAGACGTCCCAGTCATTTCTTTTCTGATTTATTTCTTTAGTAGAAAGATCGAATTCTCTGATTCTCTAAGTGCAGCAGCATGTCAAAAAACGAAAAAAGTACCTGTATCACTTCAGCTGAAGACAAAATCTTGTACAGAGCAAGGATCTGTGTAAGAGAGAAATATCTACCTGGCACCCACTGGCATTGGAATTTGCATGTTCTCCATAGTCTGCTGTGCTTCAGCCACCCCTGGAAAGGGAATTTCCCTCTAATTTTTGCCTGATTTTGCTGGTTTTGTTTAGATTCTCAGTGCTGCTGAGTGCTTGGTGTGTCAGGGATGCTGCAGTGAGTTGCTTCAGATCCCTGTGGGAAGGGCTGGAAGGGAGTGAAAGGAGATGAAACTTTGCTACTTGTTAACAATGACCGATGCTGTGAAAGGGAATGTGGGAAGAATTCCAGGGTGGTTCAGTGGGCTTCTGTTGTTGCCTCCATCAGTGACTCACTGAAGCATTTTTAGGAAATCACTTAATTTTTGTTCCTCTGATGAGCAAGGGCAGCAGGGAGGTGTTGTGGACCAAAATATCCTCAGTTTTGTGCCTGGGTTTGCCCTCCACTTTTTGATGCAAGTCTGCTCTTGCTGAAATCCTGAATTCCTTCACGCTGCTCTTCCCATCCCTCCTATTTAGACTGTGAACTAATTTGGATCAGGGTGGTGCTTTGCCACGAATTTGTGAAATCCTTGGCTCCGCTGGCCAGCGAGTGTGCCAGGATGCTGAAGTGAACCCAGCTGTCAGAAAATGTCCATTTTCATGCTGTTCAGAAGGCAAAAATCCTCAAACTGTTTGTTGGAGTGCGATACTTACTTAATTTGGGGATTATTTGCATACTGTGCTTCCATAATCAGTGAGTTTCCTGTGATCTCTGGCACGTGCTGGTGCAAAACAGCCTCGCTTGGGAGTTGCTGGGTTGGTGTGTGTTTGTGTGTCCTGTCAGGTTTATTTGGGTTTCACATCCAGCTTGGTCCCCACGTGTGGGGCTGTGCACTGTGGATATTCCTATTTTTAAAAAATCCTGGGAAGCACCGGGTTGTTGGATTTTAAAGCTACACTGAACTATCTCAGGCTGTGAGTTGGGAGGGAGCATAACCTCAGAGGTGTTACTGGAATAAAACACCAACTGGTGAGACTGGCTGGGCCTCCACAGAACCGTGTGGCGAGGAAATGAGGAGTGGGAGGAGTGGGGGAGTCCTTTGCACCGGGAGCAGGCTGGGGAGGCGCCGTGGGCAGGGTGGGGCCTGCAGGGATTCTGAGCTCTGTGCGTGTGTTTGTGCCCCCAGATCATCAAGCTGAAGGCGGAGGCGCGGCTGGAGCTGCTGAAGCAGATCGGGGTGTCCGTGGACACGTGGCTCAAGAGTGCCATGAACCAGGTGATGGAGGAGCTGGAGAACGAGCGCTGGGCCAGCCTGCCCTCGGTCACCAACAACGGCTCCGCGCACCTGGTACGGACTGCCCGGGGACAGCTCACATCCCCCGGGCCTGGGACTGCCCCTCACCTCCTGCAGCTCCAGAGGAGGCCCCGGAGCTGCGCCAGGGCTGCGGCCCCTCCCCTCTGCAGCCAGGCTGGGAGAGCTGGGGGTGCTCACCTGGAGAGGGGAAGGCTCCAGGGAGAGCTCAGAGCCCTTGCAGGGCCTCAAGGGGCTCCAGGAGAGCTGGAGAGGGACTGGGGACAAGGGACAGGACACAGGGAATGGCTTCCCACTGCCAGATAGATGGGATTTTGAGCAGAAATTGTTCCCTGGGAGGCTGGGCAGGCCCTGGCACAGGGTGCCCAGAGAAGCTGTGGCTGCCCCTGGATCCCTGGAAGTATCCAGGGCCTGTGTTTCTTTGAACTTTCATTAATAGTTTATAATCAGTTTATCTTTTTATAGTTTAGGTAGTTTATCTTGAGTTTTTTGAGTGTGCAGATCCGAGTGTCAGCCCTCCAAAATCTCCCATGCTCAGTTCCACTTCCAGTCCTCTGTGGTCACCATAGATAAGGCTTTGTTGCACAGCTGTGTTAAAGAGCAATTTTATTCCATTGCTTTTTGTACTCCACCTCCTTTAACTTCCCTCTGTGCCTGCTGGGCTGCTCCCAGTCCCTCATTCCCAGTCTCCCCAGATGTTGGCCCCGGAGCTGAGCCCCCCGTGCTGGTCCCAGGCGATGCCACAGCCTGGGAGGTTCAGCTCTGAGTCTCATTTTCCCCTTTTACACTTACGTAGGCTCCTGTATTTAAAAAAGCCTCTGTTGACCTTGGCAGGCCAGACAGGGACAGCCCAGAGATGGAATTCTTAGAGCTGGGACCAAAATTATGCCAAAATTTAGAGGAATTACTGCAGTTTGTAACAAGCAGCACTTTTATTCCAGCCTGGAGGAGTGGGCAGTGTTTAACAGAGCTGGGGAAGGGGCTGAGAGAGCTGGGAAAGGGGCTCTGCCTGGAGCAAAGGAGGCTCAGGCTCAGGGGGACTCTCTGGCTCTGCACAACTCCTGACAGGAGGGGACAGGCAGGGGGATCGGGTTCTGCTCCCAGGGAACAGGGACAGGACCCATCTGTGTATATGTGCAACAAAACAAGATGTATTTATATAAATATTTATATTTATGTACTTATTTCTTTATTTTTTATTTATATTTCCATCATTTTTTCCATGTATATAATCTCTCTTTCTGATCACCTCCTCTGCATTTCTTCCTGTGTGTGCTGCGTGTCCCACGCCTTAAGTGTCCTTCTGTTCCATACATGGATTCCTTGCTGGTGCCATCTTCCATCCCAGCCTCTGCTCATCAGAAGGATGAGCTTTATCAAGCAAACCTCTCTCAGTTTCCTGTTTTCCCTCTCCGTGCCTGCTTCCCAAATGATTGCAGCCAAGGAGTGGAGAGCAGCCCAGGCGCTGAAAATGAAGGCGTGTTGTTCCTCCCCGTGTTAGAAAACCAGGAGCAGATGTTGCCCAGACCTTCCAGACATGATTTGCTGATTTGCACGGTGTCCCAGCTGGATGTCAGCCCTGGCTGCTGGGAGCATGCACAGCAAAAGGCACAGAAACAGGAGGGGAAGCCTTAAATTTGCCACAATTTGTAGTTAGTTACTGATCTCCTGAAGCATTGCCCAGCTGTGGGACAAGTTCTTGGTTATCCCAACATCCATGAACACACCAAAGGAGAGATGGAGGCAAACTGCTCCTGAGTGAGAGTTGGAGAGGAAGAAAAAAACCACCAGGACTGGCAGGATTTGATTTGGAAATAGTGACATAAAAACTCGTTAAGCCAGACCACGAGGAAGCTTTGTGCTCTTCTAGCCCAGGCCTAAAAGAGCAAAGCTGTCAGAGACCTGGTTTAGGGAGTTTGTAGGCTCAGCTTAACTTTTTTTGGTTTATCAGTCTCTCACTTTTCCCAGGGAGCACCAAATTCACTCCCAAATTAATAGGAATGAACACAGGGAAGATGGCTCCATGTAACAGTCTTGCCTTTGATTCACAGAACTCTTTTCACTTAATAATTCATCATTTTTTACATGAGATCAAGTATTTATTCGAAACATAACCTGGGCACGAGGCCAAAGCACAACTCATGGCAGTCTTACCCAAACTTGTATTTTTCCAGCACACTGACTTCAGGTTTTATTTAAACTTTTATAGCAAGTTTTTACAAATCTTCCTGTCTCTAAGGATTTTTGTAATAAACTGCAGCAAATCTATTGTATGGAGCACACCAGCTAGAAGGTTGATTTGGGAGTTTATTTTTTTAAACTTGAAATATTTCCACTGCAGATTTATTTTATATCTTGTGGTCACAGGTACATTAATCTTTCAGTATCATAAATTCTCTTTTTTTTCCCATTAAAATGTTTTTTGTGCCTCTGCAACGGCGTCTCCAAAGCACTTTAGTCACAGATTATGTGAAAAATGGATTTTATAAATGTCCAGGAGTTGAGCTGGAGCTTCCAAAATCTTCTGCAGTTCTTTTTAAAGTCCACGTGCTTGTGCTTGAACAAAGTTGAGTTACGTTCAATAAGTCATAAAAAACACACACTGAAAAATATTGACCAGCTCATTTTTATTGTTACTTCTTCACCAATTTTTAGCAGCTGCTGTAATGCCAGCTGGATTTTGTTTTACCAGGTCAATGCTGATGCAGAAAAGGAAGAAGGGGAAGAGTTTGAGGACAGCATGGATGTTTTTGATGACAGCAGTTCTAGTCCTTCTGGTACTCTCAGAAATTACCCTCTCACCTGCAAAGTTGTTTATTCCTATAAGGTTAGTGATGTATTTTTTTTTTAAGTTGATTAGAAAACATGAATGATGTAAAAACAAATAATCAATGTGCCTTTGGGAGCTTGAGATTTGCTTTCTGATAGGGTGGGATTCGGGGAGGTTCCATCTGTCCTTCTGATGGAGAAGGGCTTTTGTGAGTGGCACAACCTCCATCCGTTGGGACGTTTTAAATTGTTTTAAACCGTGCAGTTTTTTAAAGAACATCACTTCTCATAAAAGCCTAGCTGGGAATGTTCTTCCCACTGCCCATGCCTTGCCCTGCAAGCCACTTCTCCTCTCCATCCTTCCTGTCCTACATTCCAGGCTTCGCAGCCGGATGAGCTGACCATCGAGGAGCACGAGGTGTTGGAGGTCATTGAAGATGGAGATATGGAAGACTGGGTAAAGGTATCATTTTCTGGGCCTGTTTGCAGGGGCTCTTGGAGGCTGGGAGGAGGTGCTGGGGTTCCTTGCAGAGCAGTGTTCACCAGCAGAGAACGGCTGTGTGTTGTTGGTTGGCAGGCACGGAACAAGGCGGGACAGGTGGGATATGTGCCGGAGAAGTACCTGCAATTCCCGACCTCCAGCAGCCTCCTGAGCATGCTCCAGTCCCTGGCTGCGCTGGACACCCGATCCCACACGTCCAACAACTCCACGGAGGCTGACCTGCTGCCAGGCAGCCTCAATGGGGACTCCAATGGTAAATTCCAGCTCAGAATAACGTGGGGTATCAAGCTGGCTCTTGGAAAACACTCTGGAAAGCGAGGCTGGGAGATTTTCCCAGATTTCATGGAATCACACAGTCATTAAGTTTGGAAAAGACCTCCAAGATCACAACATCCAACTTTTGGCCAAATCCCACCATATTGCAAAGTCTGCCCATTTTGCCCCTGTTGCAAACTCCACCATTTCCCAGCCTGTCCCAATGTTGAATCCCCATTCCAGGGAAGAGATTTTCCCTGACATCCAACCTGAGCCTCCCCTAGTGCAGTTGGAGGCCATTTCCTCTTGTCTTATCTCTGGTTTCCTGGGAGAAAAGGCCCCAGCTGGCCACAACCTCCTTTCAGGGAGTTGCAGGGAGAGACTGACCCGTGTCTGAGCACAGCCATTCCCAGAAATTGTCTCAGTAATTCTCTCTCTCATATTAAATCTGCTTAATTCACCTCTTCAGCTCATACAGCTGAGATGAAAATTAAGGAAAGCCAGAATAATCTGGCTGAGCAATAATAGAATCTTTCAAAGAACTTCAAAATCACCAGTGCCAGCTATCAAACTTGGTGTGTAGTTAATTTTTTTTTCTTAGCTCATTGGGTTTTTCCCTTTTCCATTTGGCAGTCTGTTTTGTAAAAGCACTTTATGATTACGAGGGGCAGACAGATGACGAGCTGTCCTTCCCGGAGGGAGCCATCATCCGCATCCTGAACAAGGAAAACCAGGATGATGATGGATTTTGGGAGGGAGAATTCAACGGCCGCGTCGGCGTCTTCCCCTCGGTGCTGGTTGAAGAGCTCACGGCCTCAGAGAATGGAGAGACTCAGTGGATTGGGGATATCCAGGTATGGAAAGAGGTGTCAGCTTGGTTTATTATTGGGGCAATTTGCAAAGATCTGTCACTTCTTTGGGGGAAAAAAAAAGCCAACAAACCAAAACCAGTTTAAGAAAAAAGAAATCAGAAACTAAGAAAAGAAACAACCCAAGCCCCCAGTAGTTGCATTTTAGTTTCTCACCCAGCCTAGTCACTATCAGCTGATGTATCTTTGCAAATTTGTGAATAAAGGCAGGTATTTGGATAGAAAGGAATCAAAGGAGAAAATGCACAGTTTAGTTCCTGTCATTAATGTATGAGAGACTGAGATGTCAGGCACAACCTGGCAAGAAGAGACTTACAGGCTCTTTCAGCCCTAATTTAGTGTTTTCATACTTAAATCTGTTCTGTATCCTCTCAGTTTTGAGGGGCAGCATACTGCCAAGTTTTGGATTACAGTAATTTTTAACAAAAATGTCCTCATTTCCACAGTGTAGTTCTGTAATCCTTGTATCGTATTAGAAAATCAGACACATTGCAATGTGGAGTTTGGAGATGGAAACTGCACTTCTGTGTTTTCTACAACAGAATTTTTCAGTATTTTCATTCCTTGATTTAGGAAGAGCAGGAAAATGAACATTTAATTGCATTTGGCTGGGTATAAAACTCGTGATCCCAACACTTTTGTGTGAATCCCACTTGGCCGAGCGACCTTTCTGTTTTGAATAACCTTCAAAAAGCCTCGCTGAATTGTCTGGGAGAGGCTGAAAATATCTCTTCAGTGGCAACCTGTGATTTAAAAAAATTGACTCCCTGTTGGATACCTTGGCTTTCCTTCCCAAACTTTCCTGCCAGCTGCTTTTCCTCCGGAGGGAACTTGCTGGAGTAGGGATGGGTTGGAAAACTGGTGTGTGCGTGTTCGATGGTGCCGAGGAGGATTTGCTGCAGCCTCTCCCTCTTTTTGGCACAGGTATCCCCGACTCCAAAGGCCAACAACTCCCTGCCACCACTGCCTCTGTACGACCAGCCTCCCACCAGTCCCTATCCCAGCCCAGATAAAAGAGGATCCCAGTTTTTCCCCAGATCTCCGTCGACGAACGGTGAGAAATTTGCCAACGTTTTGGGCAAAGGCTTCGTTTAGAAGCCTTTCGGAGGGGGGCAAAAAAAGGAAAAAAAAAAAAATCCAAAAAAAGCATTTTTGCAACATGAATTCAGCAATACTGAGGGGCTTCTTTGTGATAGGGTGTTGTTTATTCCCTCAGAAAACAGCTTTGGTTCAGAGTCCCCTGGATTCTCCCAGCCTCCACGAATTCCTCCGGAAAGTTCCTATGGCAAACTGCGGCCTGTAAGTGACCAGCAAATCCTGTGGTTTTGTTGATGTTCAAAGGGTAGCAGCCCCTAAACAGAGCTGAAAAAGAGGTGGGCAGTAAATGCCAGGAGAGGTCAGTCCTGTGGTTTATACAGTTCCTGCTTTCCAGCAGTTCCCTGCATATTTGGGATTCTCTTGATTTCCAACCCCTTTGGTTTGAGGGGTTTGGAGTCACGATTCTTAATGAGGAGGATTTTGTGTTGTCTTTGCTGCCTAGAAAAAGGACATTTGCCAGAAAAGGAAGGGAAGAATTAAATCACTTAGAACTTGACAAAATCCATCTCCTGCAATTAACTTTGAAATCAAATTTTGAGGGTTTCAAAGCCCTAAACCCAATCATGCTAAAACATAACATTTGTTTTTTCCGGGCCTTCTCAATGAATGAGGTTGCAGAAAAAGAGCATTTTTGGGCATTCAAATAATATATTCTGAATATTCCAGTAGTATTGGGCAGCTTGGTGCAGGATTGCTCCCCAGTTCCCGTTTTCCAGAGCAAGTCTGATATATTCTGAAATGGTGTCCTAAAAACTCTGTTGGCATTAAAGGTGATCTCTGTCAGGAGCCAGAGTGACTGATGTGGCAGAGTGTGAAAACAGCATCAAATTTTGGGTGTGTGTTGTTGAGGGATTGGTGAGGTATCAGTGAGTCAGGTGCAACAGAACATGCTGGTAGTTCCCATTGCACAGAAACTCCAGGCAAAAGCACCATCAGATTCAGCATTCCCACGTTTCCATCCTGGCTTATCCATGGAATAGATGTGGGATTGATCACCCTGGAGAGAACCCGTGACAGGTCTGTAAGGAAAATCCCCTGGTGGCTGAACTGGGGAGCACTGGAGCTGCACCCAGCTGGACACACGAGCTGTGTGTTTGCATCCTCCCGAGGGGTGAGCCTGGAGGCCCGTGCAGGGAACGAGAGGGTGAATTCTGCTGGGATTGGGCCATTTTTGGGTAGTCACAGGCTGGTTCTGAACGTTGCAGGTGCGAGCAGCTCCGCCGCCGCCGACACAGCACCACCGCCGGCCCACGGAGAAGATCGAGGACGTGGAAATCACTCTGGTGTAACGAGGGGAACTGGCTCATTAGTAGTGCTACAATCAAGGCCAAACGCAGCTTTTGGCCAATCTCGTTTTTAGGCACCTTTGCATGATGAAGATTTGGACTAGAGCGAGTGCTAGGGAGGGGTTCATGTGGCGGTGACCTGGCGGATTCCTTCCCACAGTCATGAATCTTTTGTGCCTTTTGGTTTTTTGTTTGTTTGTTTGGATTTCTCTGCATCATTCTTCCTCTCTTAGCACAAACCAAGACAGGCCAGGATTGGCTTTTTTTCTTGGCTGAAGATGCTCCATTTTTCTGTGGAGACAAAGAAAGAGCCCTGTTCGTGCAGCTTAGTCTTAGCATCCCTTGCTCCTGTGCATTAGTACAGTATATTACTGTTGCCATAGGAATGTGTTAAAGATTGTGGGTCCTTCCAGTAGCATCACCTGCCTGATCAGGCAGGTACTCATCAGAAGAATGAAAAAGGGAACAGAAAAAGAAGTCTAAAGGAGAGGCTGGCTCCTCTTGAATCCCCCTGCGGAAAGGAAGAGACGGGAAAATGATCTCCTGGAGAAGCAAAAGTGTTCATTCCATGGGTGCTCCCCTTGTCAGTGAATCACAGCTGAACATTCTGCCTTGGGATTTTTGTGTTTACTCAGTGCATTTACTCATAGAGGATCTAACACAGAGGTGCTGAACCAGCAGCAACATCTTCTTCCACAGCAGAAACCAACGGGTAGAAAAGCAAAAAAGCAAGTGAGATATTGTCTAGATCTGCAACTTGAGCTGCTTTTTCTTTTTTTTTTTTTAGCAGGTTTTGGGGATTTTGGTTTTTCTGTTGGGTTTGTTTTATTTTTTTTCAAGCCTTTGGGTCACTCTTACCCCAGTTATTGCTGTGTACTTTATTATCCAACGTTAGCAGTGTATCTTTGTCATCAAACCACCCGAGTTCTAGAGTTAGCAGTTCCATTTAGAGTATTTACATGCATTTACTTGTTGCCTTGGATGGTCCTGTAGCCTTTTGCCACCCCAATCCCATTAACCAGCCAAAGCCAGGGAGCCAGGAGCAGCTCCAGGTTCTGCCTTCACACCACCTTCGTGCCCGAGACGTGCCCAAATCCTCTCAGAAAGGAAACTGAGAGGAAAAGAGTTTCACATTTCCCTCAGAGAGCTCTGAAAAGCGAGCTTGGATTTTGATTTTTTGAGAGAAAAGGGCAAAGAATATTCTGAAGTTGAAAGTGGAGCGGAATGGTTGGAGGAGAGGGAAAAACTGGGTGAAAACAGGTTTTTCTTTGGGTACTGACTGAAATCCTGTCAGCATTCTCCATCAGATGAAAACTTCAGATCAAAGGCATCCCAAGCTTGGGTTTGGAGCTGCTTGTGGGTTCTCTTGTGTCTTCATGGTTTTTTTTCAAAGCCAGTAAATTTTCTACCTTTCCTTTACTAACAAGGGCTATTTTTTGAGGCTGCATTTACAACAAAGACCCAACGACTCATCTAACCAGATTTTGTCATAAACTTTGCACATACTTGGAAATCCCAACCCAGCTGGGTCTCTGAGACATCCAGCCAGTGCTTGCCAGTCTCCTAAACCAGTGGGATCCTTAACCAAGCGTGGGGCTGTCTGAGGACAACAATTCATGGATCAGTTATGGGATCAGTGACTGTCCAATGAAGTCTTTTCCATATTATTCCTTCTTTTTGCACCTCTTGTCCTGTTGATCTGTTTGAGGTCTTTTTATGTGTTTATCAAACTTATTCTTAAGTTTAAAAAGAAAAGTTTTAAAAGAAAAAAAAGAAAAGGTTTTAACTGTTCGCAAATATTTTGAGATCTTCACGACGCAGAAGAAAACCAAGTTTTTGCCATAATGTTCGTGTTCAATTCCTTTGGCCAGTTTCTCTGTGTCCTTCACACCCGGACTTTCCAAGATCCAGAAAATTTTTATTTAAAAGTCTCTTTAGTTGTATTTTAAAATATTTTCTGTAAGAGCTGCTAATTTTATTTAAAAAACACAAAAAGTGGAAAAAAAAAAAAAAAAAGGAAAAAGGAACAAAAGTTGTAAAAAAGATGCCTCCTTTTTAACTATGATTTCTTCATACAGGGCATGTATCGGCCGTCGCATCGTGTACAGCTCAGTACACCCTGAAAGCATCAGTGCAAATGCTTTCTTTATATTGGCTGTAAAAAGTTTGTATTTATTATGTATAAAAAGTTGAATAATAAAAAAGTGGAACTAAATCCCTGGTGCCCTGGGAGAATTGAGGGGGCGGGGAGGGGCTGAGGGAGAACGCAGGGATAAAAATCAGCATTTTCTTGAGAGGGGATTTGTGTGCTTTTACACAGAGATGGGAATCTTGTGCTTCGGGAACAGGACATCCCTAAAGTCAGCTTTCAGCATCTTTTGGAGGGGGCATTTACACAAAGAACAAAATGTTGCCAAAAATGAAGAGCCAGCAACAAAGCTCCAGTTATCAAAATAATTGCTTAATAGCCTTGATGCAATTAGGATAATTGCCTAAAGAAAGCGAGGGGAGTGATTGATAACAACCCTTCAGAGTGATTGTCCCTTAATAGGCTTGATTTGCCTAATTGTGCCAGGAGAATTCCCACTGCATCCCCAGCCTGTGCAGCTTTGGGATCCCTCTGTGGGCTGCGTGTCCGTGTTGGATTTTGTCACGCCGGTCACCACCACCTCCTTGCTGGGCTAATCCACTTTCCTCCAGGTGGTAAGTGCCAAATGATCCATAATTTCCACGTGCTCCCCGGTTTTGGAGACTTTTCCCCTCATGGGACACAGCACTTTGCTATGGGTTGGGTCTTTTTTCACTTCTACTCTTCCCACAGAGCTCTTGCACAGGCCTGCACTTTTTTCCCCGGAGTTCCTGCAGCCTCTTCCTTTGAGAAATCCCATCTTTCCTGCTTTTTATATGGATTCATGGTGCTCCTCTAAAAGTTATTGTCCTGCCTTGCTGCTTTGACAATCGAGTCCTTTTCTTTTTACTGCTTGCTCGGCGTCCTTTTCACCTCCTCTACGACTTACAAGTTACTGTAATGCTCAAATCCACCAGCAGAGCCACTTTTCCTTTTTTCCCATTTTTTTCCTTTTTTCCCTTTTTAATAGACCTCCTTCCTGCCTCTACTTGTTCTCCTTCCCGAAACAGAACCAGCAGCAGCTCTGCTGTGGTCCCATCATTCTTGCCATGAATGGATTTCCATGAGAACCTCTCCTCCCTGAAGTGCCTTTCCTGCGGGTGAGAGGTGGGCACGGTGTGAGCAGCACACAGCGACCACTTAGAGGCAGAGAGAGGAACCCCAAGGGCTCCAGGGCTCTCTTTGCTGCTTGGCATAGTTAAGGAATGTGGGGAAGTTGCCCAGTGCAGAGGGTGAAAGGTGGGTTCCTGCAAGTCAGCAGCAGGATCTGTTAGAACCTGTGATTGCTTTTGGTCCACAGGTTTTGGCTTTAAACTGAAAGAATGTAGGTATGGATTGGGTATTAGGAGGAAATCCTTCCCTGTGAGGGTGGGCAGGCCCTGGCACAGGGTGCCCAGAGCAGCTGTGGCTGCCCCTGGATCCCTGGAAGTGTCCAAGGCCAGGCTGGACAGGGCTTGGAGCACCCTGGGACAGTGGGAGGTGTCCCTGTCCACAGCAGGGGGTGGAACTGGGTGATCTAAGATCCCTTCCCATCCCAAACCAGTCTGGGGTTCAGTGATTTTCGAAAAGGTTAATAGGACTCAGATTGGGTAGAAGATGTGATGTTTACTCCAAATTGTGCCAGGGTTTCTTTTTGTTTGTTTTACGGAAATATTAGAAGGAACCAAAGCAAGTGGGTGAGTTCCCTTAGCCGAATATGTCTCTCGCTGCTGATAGTAATTAAAAAAGAAAACAAAACCTGCAGCATCTTCTCTAAATAAAGCGTCTTCTGCTTCTTGGAAGTCTGGCTGCTCTGCAGCTTGCACTGCTTTTCCAGCAAGGTCCCTATAATTAATAACTTGTAAATCCCAGCATGGCATGGCAGGATTAGCAGGGAATCTACCTCAGTCAGCCTTTGGAGCCTCCCAGGAAGGAGGGGATACCACTGCCAAGGGAAGAGTTCTGGCTCTCCACATTTTTGCCTGTTTGCAGATCTGTTGCCCTGCATGAAAATCTTGGGATGGATGAGAGTAAATGTGCTGTCCTCCCACACCTGGGCAGGTGTCTCCAAGAGGGGGGAAGCTCAGGGATGTTGAGAGCTCAGTTCAAGGCACAGGGGGAGGCTGGAGAAAGTGAGGGATGAAAGGGAAGAAAACTTAACTGAAGTCAGGGATGCAGCAAAGAGACAATAAAAAATGCAGCCAGGAAAATGCTGACGTGCTTGCCATGCCAAGTGGTTTCCTACCCCAGGCATTCCCCAGGGGGATTGAGGATTACAGATCTGGCAGCAGGATCAGTGCAGCAAGTGAGCCTCTGCATTGCAGGTCATTTCAGCCAGAAAATGAAAGAAAGCACTGCAGTGATACTGGAATGGAGAGGTGGGAAATCCCTCTGGCTGGTGGAGCAGCACGAGGAGGAGGGGGAGAGTGGCTCTGACAGGTACCTGTGCATCTCCTCGGATCCTGGCACTGCTGGGAAGAGCCTGGCCCCATCTTTTTGGCACCCTCCCTTCCAGTATTGCTGCACATTGAAGAGTCCCCCCCCAGCCTTCTCCTCTCCAGGCTGAAAATGTAGAGACTCCTAGAATAGAACCAGAGGACAGGAGGAAATGGCCTCAAGTTCTGCCAGGAGAGGTTTAGATTGAATATGAGGGAAGAACCTCACTGGAGGGATTTTGAGGCATTGGCAAAGCTTCCCAGGGCAGTGGTGAGTCCCCATCCCAGGAGGGATTTCAAAGCCATGTGGATGTGGCACTTGGGGACATGGGGCAGTGGTGGCCCTGGCAGTGCTGAGGGAATTACTGGACTCCATGATCTGAAAGGATTTTCCTGGATGACTCTCTGTGAGGGAAAACCTCTGTGTTAAACAGTGTTGAGCTGAGCGCTGTGCAGTGGCCGTGGACAGTCAGGAATGGTGTTCCAGGATTGAGGCTCCAGACTGTACCTCCTTAAGGATCCAGGCAGAAAAACCAACATTCTGCCATGGCCTTGTGTCTGTTCCCAGAAATCCTTTGGAATTAAACACGTGCTGTAGCCAGTGGCAGCTTTGTGTGTTAGAAATGGTTTGTGGAGGCTTTCAAATCCCGAGTGGGGGCCACATTCCCAGGGAATGAGGCCTGAGGTGGTGTCTGCCACGTCCATCCACAGCCCAATCCCATTCCTCCTGCTCTTCCCACTTCAGGTTTTCTCCCTGCAATCCATTTTCCAGCCTGTCTCTCTGTGTTAAGCAGCAGTTCTTCCACTACTTTGTTTCAAATTCCCTTTTGCCCTCTGCTGGATTTCACAGCTGGTATCCAAAGGCCTGTGGGACATGCAGCTCTGGGGATCAGGAATTGCCTCTCACTCAACCTGTCACTGCCCCTTGCCAGCCTGGACCATGGCCAGGGATTAACTGGGCTTTACAGAAGGCTTTGGATTCTCTTATTTCACCCAAGATGTGAATATCCCTCAAGTGTCCTGGGTCAGGCAGGGATGGCTGTGAGGATCTGGAAACAGGGATAACCTCACCTTTGGGGTGCTTTGTCTTCCCTATGGAAGGAGAAGCTGTTCAGCCACAAGTGTGCCAGTTGGGCTCCACAAAGATCCCAGGATATTCTGAGCTGGGAGGGACCCCCCGGCATCGCGGAGTCCAGCTCTTGGAGATTTCCCCCCAGACCTTGGCATTATTAACACCATGCTCCAGTTCTTCTGGCAGCTAAAAAACATCCCACCCAGAACTCACCTGGATGTGAGGTGAACGTGGAATGTGCCCCACTGAGGGGGAGCTGGGAGCTCATTTCTTCCCCCAACTCCAGCGTCACCCCTGGACAAATCCCCGTGTCCTGTTTGCCAAGCACTGCCAGCATCACCTGAAGGTTTCTCCTTACAAAAACCAATCTGTGCCGTGCTGAAGTGCCCCTTCTGTTTCAAAATTGCTTTTATTCCACTCCCAGATTTTCACCTTTTTTTGATGGAGTGGTTTTAGGGTTGGATTTTCCTTTTTGAATGCAGATTGAAGAGGAGTGCTGTGAGCTGTGCTTCAGCTCTGCTGTAATTAGTTTTGTCTACTGTAATTGCTTCTCCTTTTTCCATTGTTTAGTGAAAGACGAATGAATTTCCAGGTCTGGTTGCATTGGGAATGCTGACAGCAGCTTTTTGAAATCCCACAGCACAGCTATTTGTCTTTTTTATTCAGCTGAATCCTGCAGAGTGGGACAAATTCAGCTTCTCCTCTGTGTCCTGGGCAAATTACTGCTCTAATTAATTTCCTTAAGTCTGGGGCCTCCTTGCTTAGCAGAGGGAAGGGATGGAGGCAGGGCAGTGTCTGGAAAACAGCAACAACCCTGGGTTAACTCCTGGAATGAACTTGTGTGAAGAGATGTGAGAAGCTGACAATTTAAAAATAAGGTTTATGGGGTTAAAAAATAAAAAGGATATTGTGGTATTAATCCCACTTTATAGGAACATCTCGGTTTCTGAGGAGGGAGTAGCTCTAATCCATCATCCTGTTCACTTTTAAACCTGTGAGTTTTAAAAGAGAATCAGCATTTTTCGTGGGAATTCACAGAAATTATTGCTGCTCCTTAAAAATGAGCAAGGGATGCTTTGTGTGACAGCAAGAGAAGGGACAAAGAGGGGACTGTGGCCGAAGGACTGGTGGGGTTCTGAGAAGCTCAGTGACAGTGGGAGATGACAAAGCCAGTGACAGGATGCCAGGAGAGAAGGATCCTGCAGGGGGAAGCTCCTTTGGGCAGAGAGAGAGAGAAGGGCAAGCAGTGAGTGCTTGGATTCCCAGGAATTTCTGTGGAAGGATCTGAGCACTTGTGGGGTGCTTGGGACATCGGAGATGAGGCTGGACCCAGGAATCAAAGTGGCAGGAGGGAAAACCAAATGTAATGTTTTTCTAAAAAGGATGGGTTTGGGGTTTTTTTGCCAGCGAAACAAGTGGTAGTTTTATTTTTGTCCATTTTTTTCTCTTCTTTCCAAACAGAAATGTAATTCCCAATATTAATCCAAATATTAAATTCAAAAAATATAAGTAATAACAAATACAGAACTCCTGATTCCCAGACTACCACCAAGTATTGTTGAGGTCAGAGCAAATTGTTCCCCAAGGACACTGCTGGAGTGGGATTGCTCTGGGATAACAAGGGATCTTGTGTTAATTCAGCTGGCAGAGCTGCTCTGCCTGACAGTGGGGAACTGCTGCTGCTGCTGCTGCTTTCAAAATTACCTGACCGAGCTAATCTGAGGGTGAGGAGACAATTTATTGATTTGGAGTCCTAGCCAGACGTAGATGGAGATAATTCTGGGATGTTGGTGGTATCATTCCTGCAGAAAAGCAGGCTGGGTAAAGATTTTCAGGTTTTTATTAGCCCCTGCCAAATAACTGGGCTGCATTGCAGCTTGAATTGAATGTTTAATTTAAGATGTGGATGGCTGAGATACCAAAAAAAAATCAGAAAAAATCAGAGCTCTCTGGGTGGTGGTCACTATTTCTGCTGAAACTGCTCATTTTCTAAAGCCAACAGCCCCTCACACTGCTTTGAGCTTCCTCTCTAAAGCTATTTTTAACAGATAAGGGTGGGGGAAAGGTGTTAAGTTTGCAGCTCTGCTTTTGCATTCTGGTCAGGTGTCTTGTCACTCCTCATGGCTCTCCTGCAAGCTGGCATCCGAGGGTTCTGCTTAATGTCCTAGAAAATAACCTTGTGCTTGGACCAACAGCCAGTTTATCACTGCTGCTCCCTGGCTGTATCTGTGGGGTGGAGAGGAGATGGGCAAAGCAGGGAAGGCACAGAGCTGGGTATTGCCAGGCTGCTCCTGGACCAGCAGCTCCCTCCCTGCTGCTGCAGCACCTGGGATCAGCTTGGCAAAGCAGCTCTGCTTGCCCTTGTCCAAGCAGGGAGCTGAAATCCTGGGAGCTCTGGGTCTGGGATTTGAGCCTTGCAGCCTCAGCAAGTTCTTTCAGTGGTACTTGCCTCCAGTGAGCTTCAGCAGTTTGAGGGCGTCATCCCCGCACATGGATGGCTCCGTGGATTTTTGTGGCAGTGGGAAGCCATTCCCCCTTGTCCTGTGCCCTTTAAATCATCCCAGAATGTGGTGCTGGGGCAAAACAGCCCCTCCCGCCCCCAGCCTAGTTCCTGGGGCTTGAAAACTGATTAAGAATCACTTGCTTAAGCTGCTGGGTCTCGGGTGACAGAGCCAGGGCAAACTGCTCTCCTGGAAGTGCCCATTACAGTTTCAGCTTACATCCCTCACCTAGAGCCAGGTGTGAGCTGCTGGAGTGACCTCTGCCAGCAGCCACTGGGTTCATGGAAGAGAAACGAGCCCAAGGGTTCCCAGCTTAACAGCACACCGAGCATCCTTACTCCATTTCCTGTTTTTGAAGGAAGTCTAAATTATTTAATAATCTGCCTGAAGTCCTTAGGGTGAATCCAGGCAGCAAGGCACAGTCCTGTTTAGCGAGGCAGATGCCTAAAGGAAAGTGTTGGAGTGATGGAGCTGTTTGGGAAGAGCCACTAAAACACTGCCAACAAGTTATCAGATGTGTTGGAGATAACAGGCTGGGATTACAATCGAGTTGGCTGCTGGGTCAGACTCGCTGCTGCACTAATGCCTTGCTGAGTGCTGCAATTCCTGGATTAAATTCAGACAATTTCCAGTGCACGGCTTCTGTTTGGCCCATTTGGTGGTTGGTGTTCAAGCTTTAGAGGTGCGAATTCTCCTAGAGGGTCACACACACCTTTCCAGAGCAGTTCTTTGTCCTTAGCCTGGAAGCTGAGCTGGTGCTGCCTGAGTTTCAATCCCGTTCTTCCAGCTGCAGGGAAGGAGATGGGATTGGGGCAGCTGAGAGCTGTCTCTGCCTGGAAACACAGTGTCCTCTTCCATCCCTGTCCTGCAGGGTCCTGCCACCTTCCCCTGCCCTCCAGGTTTGCTGGGCTTATTCCCCATGTCCTTGCCAAGCTAAAAACAGCACATCCTCCTAGGTGTGAGATGTTCACAAAAGGCCTGTAAATGTGGCCCTGACTCCCTGTCCTGCCAGCCCTGTTCCCTCCATCTCTCCACTCCGAGTGGCTGCTCCTCGTGGGAAGGCAGAACACGTTTCTCAGGACGATTTCCAGCAGTGCCAGGGAGTGGTGAGTAACTCAGTGAGGGGTTTGTACAGCTGGGGCAGTAGCAGCAGTAAACTCTAACACAGCATCTCCTGCAGCACAATTCCTGTCTGAGTCAGGCTTTACAAGTGCTTTACAACTGGTGCTTGCCATTCGTCTTATCTCTGTGGGAATTACCTTCCAGGACCCATCTCCATTCATTTCATGCAAACTATCTCATCTTGTCCATCTCCACCGAGGGTTTCATTTTCCACAACTACTCCCTGGGAAAATTCATGAGCTCTGCAGTGCCTCTGATGGTTGTAGGGAGGCTGATTTGGAAAAGGTTTTCTGTCCTAGGCCGCTGGTTCCTGCACTTAAAGGGTGGGATGTAGGTTGGGTCCACATCCCCCTGGAGCACCCTGGCTTGTGTTTGCACACAGGGAAGTCAATCATAAGGAACAGGCTCCTGCAAGGGAGATTGCTGTCACCCCAAATCCTGCAGGTGTCTGAGCTGGAGGGAGCACAGCAGGAATGGGCAGACCCTGTGCTTCTGCCTGTACCAGTTTGTATTTCTGATGACCCCAAGGCTGTTCCCTGATCCTCCTGCAGAGCCAGCACAGTCCCTGCCAGGGTCTCCCTTCTTTTGGGAGCAGCAATGGCAGTCGGGGACTTTCCCAGGCAGGACACTCGCTCCCAATGCCACCTTTTGCACTGCCCATAGAAAGTGGGGGGTGTCCCAAACTCCAAGCTGGGAAAGCTGCTGGCTGTGCTGGCCCTTTCCCTGCGAAGGGCTGCCAGCCCCTCCTGGCTGCTCTGAACAGGAGCCAGCTTCCCGGGGAGCAAACGCTGGGATACTGGATTAATTGAGGCCGTGCAATGGCCCTCAGCTGCCATAAACCATGTTGCTGTCTGGGCCCTGAATGGAGCTGGGGGCAGGCAGGACAGCTCCCAATTCCCAACCCTCCCAGCACCTGCCAGGGGCCCTCCCCACGGGCAGGGGGGTTCCTGCTGCTGCCAAGTGCCACATCCTGGGGTGGCATCTTTCCTGTGCATCCCTGATTCTGCTCGTGCCTGTGGCTGCACACTCCAGGAGGAGATCTGAGGGCTGCAGCCCAGGGTTCGGTGCCAGCTGGGGGAACTGGGATGTGCCCAGAGCCAGGGAGGGTCGTTTTCCATCCCCTGGGTGTCCTTTGGGACAAAAGGAGCTCCTGTGCCTGTGGCGAGGCAGCTCCTGCCCTCTCATGGCAGCCTCCACAGAAAGGTGGGAAGTGGGGAACAGCAGGGGTGCAGTCCCTGAGGGTGGGGACCCAGAAACCTGAGTGTCTGTCACTCATCCTGGGATTTATGGATAACCCCAGGCCTGCTGCTGCAGATCCAAGTCACTGCTGAGCCTGGGACCACTGCTGGACCATACTTGAGCTCTCTGTGGAGAGGGGAGCAGACGTGTCACTGCTTTTTTGGGATGTTGCCTGCCTCGATTTCAGCAGGGATGGCGTGGAGGTGAGTTCACAGGATCATGGAATGGCTCAGGTTGGAAGGGACCTTTAAAGGTCATCTGATCCAACCCTCCTGAAGTGAGCAGGGACATCTCCATCTAGCCCAGAATCCATGCCCAGCACCTGGGGGCATCACCCGGGGCTGGCTTGGGCTGCAGCCAGGGATGGCTGATGCTGAGGGAGGAATCCCACAATGCCATTTGGGGAAGGCACTGAAATGTCCCCGGCTCAGAGCCCCCTGGGTTAGCCAGGCCATGTCTGGGGGGACAGGGGACATTCCCTTGGTGCCAAACACCACCCAGGTCCCAGCTTTGTGCCCAGCTCCAGCCCTGGGTGCTGGCCCTGAAATGCTGACACGACAGAGTTTGTCCTTAATAGGCCGTGGAAAAGGGGACATGTGTCAGGGTCAGGCTTTTTCCTTGTGCTGTGCCTTTTGCTGTCTTTGTGTGATACAGAAACACATTGGGTGAGCCCCTGCTGGGTAAAGTCAGCCTAAGAAACAGATGATCGTGGGCAGCTTTTTTCTGCTCTCTAACTATGGTGGTCCCATGCTGAAAAGCAGCAGAGTGGGGTTTGTGCAGCTTGGGAGGGTCTTTGGTGAAAAATTGTTTGAGACTCCAGCTCATAGGGCTCAAATCCAGACTCTGGTATTCCGTATGGGACAGAGCATCTTGGGCTCAGGGAGAGCAGAGGGAGCTGCCTGAGGGAAGGGCAGGATGGATGGGCACTCCAGAAGCGAGACAAAGGTGTGTGGTGACAGGAGGGGACACGATTCCTCGGCGCCACCGCCACCTGCCTTGGCCGCGTGGGATGCTCCGCCAGTTCTGGGTGAGTGCATCCCTGGGGAAGAGGCTTTTCCCAGCCTGGAACCCGTCTGCACTGACATCTAGTGGAAAAGCAGCCTTTTTCCCTGGCAGACAGGAGGGCAGGGCTGGGAGGTGCTTTACTGGTGTTCCTGCTGTGGCTTTTTTCACGGGATAGCTCCGGTTGGAAAAGGCCCTGAGGACCATCAGGTCCATACGGAAACCATAATGACACCCATGATAAAATGCAGTTTAAATCTCCCCTTCCTAGAGGCCAAGCATCGACTCTACCCATTACGGTTATTGTTTTTGTAATCCCCTGCAATCCCTAAACCATTTTTTTAAAAAAGTGTTGTGACAGGACAAGGAGGAGTGGCTTCCCACTGCCCGAGCACAGGGATAGCTGAGATATTGGGAAGGAATTGTTCCCTGGGAGCGTGGGCAGGCCCTGGCACAGGGTGCCCAGAGAAGCTGTGGCTGCCCCCGGATCCCTGGCAGTGTCCAAGGCCGGGCTGGACAGGGCTTGGAGCAGCCTGGGACAGTGGGAGGTGTCCCTGGCCATGGCAGGGGGTGGGACGGGGTGAGCCTTAAGGTCACTTCCCAACCAAGCCATGCTGTGATTCCTTTATAACAGCAGAGCACCCTCTGCCAGCAACGACTGGGCAGACCAGGTCTCCAGATATAAACCCGGGGTGAATGATCATTTATCTGTTTTATTTTATACACCGCCGACTCTCGTGTGCCTTTAACGCTGCTTTGGGGCACTCGCGCGGCTCAGCCCTCCCCAACATGGCGGCGTGCGGAAGACTACATCTCCCATCGGGCCCCGCTCTCCCCGCCGTGCCGGCCGCCAGCCAATGGGGCGCGGCGGAAGGCGGATATAGCGCCGCCCGCGGGCCCGCTCCCTCCTTTCCGCCGGGCCGCGGCTCATCATGGCGGTGCAGATCTCCAAGAAGCGCAAGGTGAGCGCNGCCCGGGGAGCTGGGGTTTGGGGCTTTTTCCCGTTGCTTTCCGGTGGGAAAGGTTTGCGGTTAGGGCACGGGGCGCTGCCTGTCCTGGGGAGGGAGGGAGGTCTGGGTTGTCAGGAGTCCCAGCAGCAGTGTCCCGCGGGGCTGGGAAAGGGATGTGACCCCCGCCAGTTTTTTCCCTTAAACTGTTCCCGAATTACAGCAGGGAGCTGTGGTCCCAGCGTGGAGAGTGGCTGTGGGTCAGGCAGTGGTTGGTGTAGGCTCCTGCTAGGAGTGGATTAGTCCTGACAAGTTCAAGGAAGGGGGTTCCATTTTTCCCCACTGCTGCACCCTGAGGTTGGCTCAGCTGGGCAGAGCACGGTGCTGGTAAAGTCAGTGTTGTGGGTTCAGTCCCTGAGCTGTTCATTTAAAAGTTGGGCCTGGTGTTCCTTGTGGATCCCTTCCAACTGAGATTGTTCTGTGATTTCTCTCAGAGGAGGAGGAAATTGTCAGGAGAGACTGTCAGGCTGCAGGAGGCATTTGGGTGAAATGTGACGAGACCTTGACTTTGTCCACTTGCCTTTCAGTTTGTCGCTGATGGCATCTTCAAAGCTGAGCTGAACGAGTTCCTGACTCGGGAACTGGCCGAGGATGGATACTCCGGAGTGGAAGTCCGGGTCACTCCGACTAGGACTGAGATTATCATCCTTGCCACCAGGTAACTCAGCCCTCCTGAACTGGGATGCTCTGAAAGCTCTTTGGGATGGCTCCAGTCTCTCTCCTAGGCACACTTTTCTCAGTTGGCCTGTACTTATTTTCCCACAGAACTCAGAATGTCCTGGGAGAGAAGGGACGCCGGATCCGGGAGCTGACGGCTGTGGTGCAGAAGAGGTTTGGATTCCCCGAGGGAAGCGTGGAGGTAAAACTGCCTCAGGAACTCAGCTGGATTTGTGGTGGCAGGATGGTGGCAGCTGAAAGGTGGTTTCAGGGTAACTTGGGCCATGTGTTGCTTGGCCTCAAAAATATTCCTGCACTGCAATACGAAATGAATCACAATGAAACTGTTCTGCTGTTCTGTTTCTCAAAGAAGGATCTTTGACAAATAGAACGTAAAGCAAAGGACCGGTTATTGTTGAGCCTGAATGTTAGGATTGTTTTCCCGGGGCAGGGTTGGACTAGGTGTCCTTCAAAGGGTCCCTACAACCCAAAGGATCTTGTTGTTATGTTCTGTGAAATCTGCTCCTGTTACCAGCTCCTTGCTCTGAAACAAATCAGGGAGGGAGGGGGAATGTGTGTGCTGGGGTGGTGCTCGTTTATCCCAGCTTGGCCAGTGCTGCTGGATCCCATTATACAGGGCAGGGAATGTAGGATAACGCTGCTGCCTGTACACGGGGAAGGACTAACTGGACTGAACGTAGGGAGTAGAGCAGAATGAAGCTCCTGTGTTGTGCTAAAGCAAAAGTTCAATTTACTGTGAGGCTGGTGAGGACCTGCCGCAGGCTGCCCAGGAAAGCTGTGGCTGCCCCATGCCTGGAATTGTTCAAGGCCAGGTTGGAGCAGCCGGGTCTGGTGGGAGGTGTCCCTGCCCATGGCAGGGGTGGGACTGGATGGTCATTCCGAGCCAAGGCGTGCCGTGGTTCTGTGATGGGCTTGGGAAAGAGCCCTGTTGTGAGTGTGCCTCTCTGCTGTGCAGCTCTACGCCGAGAAGGTGGCCACGAGGGGCCTGTGTGCCATCGCCCAGGCCGAGTCCCTGCGCTACAAGCTCCTGGGAGGGCTGGCTGTGCGCAGGTGAGTCCAGCAGCCTGCCCGTGGGGGATGTGTGGGATTCAGTGCCATTCCCAAAAAACAACTCCTCTGCAGTTTAAAGGTTTAACCTGGTAGTGCTGCTCTGAAACTTCTGTTGAGTTCACACTTCCATCCTGAGCGTTAAGAGTGTGTCTGGCTGCAGGTTGTCTGTGTGGCATAAAGTTCCTTTGGGAATAAATGGGAGGAGGAGTGAAGCACACACCGTTTCAGGCCTTGTGGCTGTGTTGTGGCTCAGGTGGCAGTGGCCCTGCTCTCACATCCCCTCGGTGATGAGACAATGACGAATCAGAAGCGGGTGGCTCTGGTGGCGGTGCCTCCGCAGTGTCACGTTCTGTGGTGCTGCGTGAGGTCCTTCAGCAGCAGCCTCCTGGCACCAGTGAATGATCTAGAGGCATTTGTCTGAGAAGGGATGGGAGCTGCACTCCTGACACATGAAACTGAGCTTGGAATGGTGGTAAAATTCCTGCAGGGAGCCCTGTGGGTCTGGCAGGGTGGGCTCATGGCTTGGCTGTCCTCTCGCTGCAGAGCCTGCTACGGCGTCCTCCGCTTCATCATGGAGAGCGGGGCCAAGGGCTGTGAGGTCGTTGTGTCCGGCAAACTCCGAGGTCAGCGGGCCAAATCCATGAAGTTTGTGGATGGCTTGATGATCCACAGTGGGGACCCAGTGAATTACTACGTGGACACAGCCGTGCGTCACGTCCTACTCCGGCAGGGTGAGTGCCTGGCATGCAGATCCCTGTGCAGCTTTGTTGGGTTCCTTCTCCAGAGCTTCAGAGACAAAACAATCTCAGCTCCTGCCAGCCTGTTCCTACAGGTTGGAGATGTCCCACTGATGCACCTCTGATCTCACAGAATAGTCAGTTGTGCTGCTGTGGATGGTTCAGACTCTGAAAATCCTGTTTTCTTGGGCTTTTGCAACTGAACTCTCACTGTGGGATTTGAACATTACATCTAAAGTGGAAGCCCTTTGGGAATGTGCCAGTGCCAGGTCATCCACTTCTCTGCTGATGGGGTTTGAATGTTTCCAGTTGGGGAATGTGGCTGTAGATTGTCCAGACACTCTCACTTGTGTCCTGGGGCCTCTGAGGCTGGTAGTAACTTCCAGATGAAGTGCCTGTTGCCTGGGTTTTAGAGCACTTGGCTGTTGGGATTCTGTTTTTCCTGGCTCCTCAGGGTGGGCAGAAAGAACAGAGATGCTAGAAGTGTCACACAGCCTTCCCAGCTAAACCTGCTTCCACCTGTTCTCCCCCCTGGTGCAACACAAACGGCTCGTGTGACTTTGCTGGCTTTGGATTAATCAGGTGCAGAACTTGTGGTGTAGGGATACCCACCCAGGCAGAGCTGTTCTCCACTTCCCTTCGGTGATGATGCGATGACGAGTCAGAAGGGACATCCTGGTGTCATTGCAGCCTGCTCTGTGCCACGTTCTGTGGGGCTGTGCCAAGGCTGCTTTGGCCGGGATGTCCTGCTCATTGGATGATTTAGTGGCAATTGTCTGAGAAGGGATGTAACAAAAAAAGTGGAATTTCCTAGAAAAATGAACTGATGCCTGAATTTACAACACTGGTACAAGGTCACAGTAATTAGATTTTGTAGCTGTAGCATGTCTGTGTTACAGTGTTGTCAGTAGCCCTTGAATGTGTAGGGAGATATTTTGTAACCTTGGTACTCATCCCTATGAACATGTGCTTGATCTATTTTGTGTCTCCCTTGTCCTGTCACTCTCTGCAGGAGTACTGGGAATCAAAGTAAAGATTATGTTGCCTTGGGACCCCAGTGGAAAGATTGGCCCCAAAAAGCCTCTGCCAGACCACGTCAGCATCGTGGAACCCAAAGAAGAGATTTTGCCCACCACTCCCATTTCAGAGCAGAAAGGTGGCAAGCCAGAACAGCCAGCCATGCCTCAGCCAGTGCCCACTGCCTGAGAGGTAAGTGCCTGGGAGCAGTGGGAGGGAGATGTGCTGAGATCTGTGTAGAAAAGGTTTCAGGCCACCAAAACCAGTGGAAGTGGGATTTTGGGAAGATAAGCTGCTGTGTTGTGCCCAGCACAGTGACCAGGGTTGGGTTTGAGCATTGCACTGGGTGAAGGGGGCAGGGTTCAAGGCATGTGGCAAAGCAGCTCCAAACACTCCTCTGGAGATGAGATATAGGATCCATCCACATGCCTTGTTCCATGTTGTGTGGATTTGGAGACCTTGGATTATTACAGTGGGAGTGACTTGGGTGCCTTGGATGTGTTGGTGTTGTACCAGCTGCTGCCAGTGTGCTGGCAGCACAGGGAATATATTCCTCATATATCCACCCTGTCCATCCTGCCCCAGTATCCAGTTTGGGATAGTCTTGGAAGCCACGTGCAAACAGTTTCTGGGCTTCTTTTTTAAGGAAGTTACCACAGTTGGAAGTCTCACCAAGCAATCTGGCAAGATCTGCCTCAGTGGGAAAAAGAGGGATCATTGGCCAGAAAGCAGAAAATGAGAAATGCAGTTTAATTGGAAAGCTTGGCTTCTTCTTTGTTTAGGGTAGGGTGATGGTTATGGAAAAGTTTGTCCCCAGCTCACTGAGTGTTTTGTTTCTCGTTGTAGGGTTTGTAACATCTGCAACCAGAAGCTTGTCTGTCCTGAAAACATCTCTTAATAAAATCACAAAAGACAGTGTTTGTGAAGGTGCTTTCCTTTTTTGGTTTTCCTTTTTATTTTCTCAAGATGTACTCCAGGAAGACCTTGCTCCCACCTTTGGTGTGGAATTCTGTTGCCGTGGTTCTCCTTCTGGAGTGAACTTCACCAGATCCTGATCCAAACAAAGTGGGAATAATGCACTGATATCTGTGATAGATGGAGCTAGAGCTGTTCAGAGGGTCATGAGTAACACTCTCTGTGGAGTACTGGTCCTGTTCCCTACATCCCAGTCCCTCATCCAATGCTTCCACAAGGGGGAGCTTTTTTTGGCAATATCCAAAAAGTGCCAGTGCAGCTCCTGGTAGGGTCAGGTAACTTTGGGTGTGGGTTTGTGGGGTGAGAGCAAAAGTGACACTCAGGATTTCAAGCCTTCTGTCCTAAGCTGTGAGGGGGTAATATCTGGTGGAAGTCTGGTGCAGGAATGGGAAGAGACAGGCACATCATAGGAAATCATGTTTGTGCAGGATCAAGGAGTTCGGATTTTGAGGAATTAAAAGCCTGTTTGTTGCATACAAGCTTTGCTGTTTAGGAATAGCTTTCACATCCACATTTCTGTTTGTAGGAGGTTGCTCTGCAGGAGCTAGACTGGCAGCTTAGGAACTGGAATTTCAAATTGGTCTGTCTAGGGAGCCTCAGCCATGCTGTTCCCAGCTTCTCTGGCACACCTGAGAATCTGGTTGAGTTTCAGAAAAAAGATGTGCCTTCTTAAGGTGTCAGCCTATGGCAGGTTTCTGGGTGCACCATTCAGTGCAAAGATTTAAATAGTTAATATAATTATTAGACTAATGCCAACATTTTTTTTTAATAGGAATTTGAAAATAATCTGAAAATATAAACGACGACAAGGCAGCTCTGTCAGATCATAGGAGCAGGAAATGTGTGCAAGTGGGAAGATCTGAAGCAATGCAAGTCACACCCAGTTTTGCATGTTGTCTCTAAATTGTTAAACGTTTACCATGTGGTCAATAGTGATGGTTTGAATTCTCTCCTGCTGCCTCCCAGGGAGGGCTGGATTTCCTGGAGATGGCTCCACTTCTTCCTGGTTAAAAGCTCTCCAACCCTGTCCATTACCCTGTTAATCTCACAGTGCTGATCACTCCTAGAGTGCAAGTAATGGGGAAGAGAAGGCTACAGGGAGTGGCTTCCCACTGCCAGAGGGCAGGGATGGATGGGATATTGGCAAGGCATTGTTCCCTGTGACAGTGGTGAGGCCCTGGCACAGTGTGCCCAGAAGCTGTGGCTGCAAGTGTGAGCTGAACACGTTTTTTCCACATGCCTTAGCTTGAGTTAGCACCACCCTGAGCTGTTTGAAGAGGCTCCAGAAGAGGAGGGAGGTCATTCAGTTCCCTGTGTCTTTGGGATGCTTCCTTTGGACAAAAGCTCTGGAAGGTGAGCTGGGGTAGGATGAACTCAGGAACTCTGTCAAGCTTTTAACTTAGTTTCAATGTTGCTATTCCAGGTTGATGGTGTTCCTGTTGTGGTTGCTGCTGGAGGTGGCTTCACTAATTCCAGTTTAGTGAAAATTTGGAAGCGCCTGGTGCATATCCAGTGTGGAATGAGCTCCACAGGATGTGCTTGCCCAGGGAAAAGGGGACATGTCTGTGCCTTTAGTTTTGCTTGTGAGCGGCAGAAGGTTCATCCCTTTCCAGCAGTTGGAGAACATGAATTAGTGGGGTCTGCCACTGCTGAATTTTTTACCTGGGCAAGGTATCTCTAGCCTGCAGTTTTTCTTCCTCTCTTTCCCCAGAGTGGATCCCAGCTGGAGGAACTTTGGCTTGGATGTAACACACTCAGTGGAGTACTGGTCCTGTTCCCTACATCCCAGTCCCTCATCCAATGCTTCCACAAGGGGGAGCTTTTTTTGGCAATATCCAAAAAGTGCCAGTGCAGCTCCTGGTAGGGTCAGGTAACTTTGGGTGCGTGTGGTTGTTGGCTCACTTTTTATTCTGCTAAATGGTCCAGCAGGACAGGGCTGTTGGTCCTTTACCTGTGAGGCATTAAAGGTGTTGGATGTTTGCAGTTTCAGGAGAAAACAGCCAAGGGAAAAGCTGCCAAGAGCATTCCTTTCTTATGACCGATGTGCCATGGGAACTAATCTTGTGTGTGGAATCATTTTTGTCCATAGTTGCCACATTAGGATGCCTTGGATTTAAGGATTGCAAAGAACCTCCCTAAGTGTATTTTACTTTGGAACTAACTCTGGCTTTTTCATTGAAAAAGTTTTATTGCAAAATTACACAACTGTCACTGTGTGGTACAAGAACAGACAACAAAAGCCATCAGAGACCTGCATCCACATGATGCAAATTATTCACAATATCCCACAGTGTGTTCTTGCCTTGCCCACCCCCTTCACCCCCCCAGCCCAGCCTCCAGAACGTTCTGTGTGTGGGTTCAGTGCGCTGAATCGCCGGGAAGCATCCTCATTTGGAGACATCCCTGGCGTTGCCTCCTGCCTCCCAGCACCTGGGAAAATGCAGTATTGGGCTTCTATGGCAGCAGGGAAAATTGGCAGGGAGGTAAAGCAAAGCCGTGGAGGTGCTCCATGCTGGTTTCAGAGAACTGGTGATTTCATTGGGATGCATGGATTTTCCTCATTGCCATAATCTCAGTATTTGCCTTGTGGTGTCTCTCAGTGCGTGGCAAGTGCTGCAATACTCCTGGGCTAGCATTGGCTCCCTGAAATAGTACTGACCTGATGATATCCCTTGAAGAGAAGTTAGGAACAGCCTGGATCAGGCTGTGAAACCTGCTAATTATCAGACATAAATATAACTATAAATACCTTTGTTTTTCAGGGTCCCCTTACCCAGGTCAGCAGACAGGGAGCTAAAGTACCATGGAGCTTCAGCAGAGCATAATTAGGAAGTCAGGTAATGGCAGCTTTAAAGCTTTGTGTTTAATTAAGCAAGAAATTAGAGGTGAACCTGATCCCACCTCCCTGTGAGAAGCCAGCCAGGAGTGCCTTGGGTCAGCTCCACAGGGAGCTGATTGGAACCGGCTCTGGTCCAAAGGGGGAGAGCCCTGGCAGTGGGAATGGAGCCTTTCCCAGCCCTGAAGGCTGGTGCAGAGTACTCCAAGAGAAGGGGTTCTCTGCCTGGTACAACTGCCTGTTTAATTACAGGTGTTGGCCCCTCAGTGATCCCAAGGGGTGGAGTGTTGAAGGGACCTCAGGTTGCTCTTTTCAAAAACCCAAGCTGTGCTTTGGGCTCTCCCAACACCTCAAAGCCCTTTAGTTCTCCATCAGGTGTTGATCCAAGGTGCTCCTGGCCTTGATGCTCTCCCTAGGGAGCTCTTGTGGTTGAAGCATCACATGTAGAGCTCAGGGTTAGGCAGGACAGCAGGGCACAGCTCCGTACAATCTCCATTCTCCTGTGCTGCCTCCTGCTCTGCCCCGGGGCCCTGCAGGGGCTGGGCTGCACTACTGGCCACTGGGGCTGTGGTATACAGCCCTGGAGAGAGAAGAGAGAAGCGGGGAACAGCTCTGGAGCGGTGCCACAGGGCACCCAAGCAGGAGAAAAGCAGCAGCGCTAAGCGTGCGGTGGGATGGAAGCGTTTGGGATGGGAGGGTGGTGCCTTGGCAGGGCTGGGGGAGCAGCAAGGAACTGAGCAGGAGGCTTAACCAGTGCAGGGAGGAGCTCGGCTTCAGCGTGGCCACCTCAGCTGACTCCCGGTGACCCTCCGGCGCCAGGCTCCCCTGCTTCTCTCTGGAGGTGAGTTTGTGCAATCTGGATTTTGGGGTGAGGTAAAGTGTACACTGGTTTCTCCTCACAATGCACCCTGGTCTGAATAGCACCCATGGTTCGAGAAGGATACAAAATAGTGTTTCCCATTTGTCAAAATCCCCCCCTAAAAACACACACAAACCAAAGCTCTGGGAAGAAAGAAAACCCAACCAAAACAAACCCAACTACAACTCATCGCGCATCTTGTCGCCTTTGGGCCTCACGAGCCTGCCGATGAAGAGGATGGAGTTGGTTTTAGTGTCCTTGATCATGAAGATGAAGGGGTGGTCAGCGTAGAAGAGTTTGGGGTTCCTCATCTCCTCCCGGCCGTAGATGTCGGCGTCGTAGGGGTTCCCTTCCGTGTCCCACTCCAGAGCCGCGGCGTGGAACACGTTGGACAGGTAAAGGTCTTTCTTGCCAGAGATCTTGGACAAGTCAGCCTTGGTTTTGTCAATGGCTTCTGTCAGGCCCAGACCACCCAGGTGTTTCTAGGAGGAGACAAGAGGTCAGCAACCCTCCCAGAGATGACACAGTGCAAGGGCAAAGAGGGGCAGCAAGCGTGGGCAGCAACCACCATCCCACTGTCCTCCCATCCCAAAGAACTGTAAGGCCAAACTGTTTAAGGACCTCCTTTACCTGAAGGTCGTGGCTGACTTCCAGGACAACTTTTGGCAGCGAGATGGCCACTGATCTCTTCTTCATCTTGCCAGTCCAGGTCTTGAGCTGCTCCTTGTTCAGCAGTTTCTCCACTCTCTCCAGAGGCTCCACGTGGTTTGGCATGATGAAGATCATGCTGGAGAGCTTGTGAGCCAGTGGCATCTCTACCACCTGGAGCTTCTCTGCCTCATCATCGTAGTAATTGTAGAGACCTTGAAACCAGAAGCAGGGAGCAGTGAGATGCAGAGCAGAGACAAAGTGACTTCAGCCCGGACTTTCCCTGACCAGGAAGGGAAGAGAGTCTGGACACCCTTTTGGGAAGTGGCCCAGCATTGTTTGAGTTGGCCGTGGCTCTCACTTGTGTGATGAGCCAGGATTTGTTCCCAACAGCCAAGCACCTCACAGTAAGTATGGATTGTCACTCCTCACAGGGAGGCTGAATCACTAGAGCAAACACTGCCCTGCTTTGTTCTTCCTCGTGAGGCAAAACAGTCTTGGAAGGGGCGGGTGGAAATCTGGATAACGGAGAGGAGTGGTCCTAACTCCAGCTGGTCTCGGTGTGGGGCAGGAGGTTTCCCACTCACCTGTGCGGTGCATCATGGGCACTCCCACGGTGTAGGAACGGGTCACCATGAAGCCACGGTTGTCCACCATCTTATGATGGAACTTCTCATCCCAGTGAGCTACAGGTGAGAGAAAAACACAGCTTGTAAGAGAAGGGACTGGGCGGTAATTCCATGCACAGTTCCCAACTACTGACCAAGAGCTGCCTCCAGTGGACCTAGGATTTGTCCACCTTCCCTTGAAGCTGTTAGCTGATCTTAAAGGCCCCTCCCAACCCCAACCATTCCATGATTCTGTGCATCGGTTCAGGGGGAGGTTTTGGGTCACTCATACCGAGGGCTGAAGGTAAAACTTACGCTTGAAGAACATGGCATTGACAATGAGGGCCCCATCAGTTTTCTCCACATCTTTGGTGACCTCCGGGAGTTTCCCATCCGTGGTCTGGGCTGCCCACTCGTTGATGGACTTGAGGGCGCTCCTCTTGTCCCGGAAGTTGATCTTGGAGTGCTCGTAGTTGTAGTGCTTCTTGCTGCTCTTGACGAAGTCCTCGGCGAAGGTGATGGAGGCGGGGCCGTAGAGGCGGCTGCCCATCTTCCAGGTGACGTTGCGGGCGGTGCTGTTGCTGACCTCGCTGAGCAGCTCGGACAGCCCGCTGTGCACGTAGTCGTCGTTCAGCTTGTCCGCGCTCAGCACCGCCTTGGCCTGCGAGGCCGTCGTGGCCTTGCCCCCGAGGGACACGAGCCCCAGGGAGGAGGCCACGACCACGGGGGACAGCAGGATGTTCTCCATGTCCTTGTCTTTGGCCATGGCGTGGTAGAGGTTGAAGGCCAGCGTGGTGCTGCGCTCGGCCAGCGTGGTGGCCTTGTCGCTCAGCTTCCTGTCCTCCGAGGGCACGGCCGCAGCGAGGCCCAGGAGGGCCAGCCCCACGATAATCCACATGGCTTCAGCAGCGCCCTGCACCTCCCAGGACCTACTGGGCAAGAAGATGCACCGTCAGCATGATCCAAACCCTTCCTGGAGCATCCAGAGATCCCAGGGGCTCTTCCAGAGAAACCCACTCCTTGGTTCCAGTGATACTGCCCCGATGCTTCCTCAGGGTGCAGCCATCCCAAGTCCACCCTGAGCAGCAATTAATCTTCAGGCTGCAACCTGGTAAGCAGAGCCTTGGCATTTGGAGTGAAAGCTTCCTTCCTAAGTGTTTTCCCTCTCTTCCAATGTTAATGTACAGTGAATGATTTAAGGAAGGGTCAGGGAATGTAAGCAGCAGGTATTTCTCAGGTGATCTTGACAGGGCAAAGGAAATGGCTTTAAAGTGGAAGAAGACAGGTTTAGATGGGATATTGAGAAGAAATACTTCCCTGTGAGGGTGGGCAGGCCCTGGCACAGGGTGCCCAGAGAGGCTGTGGCTGCCCCTGGATCCCTGGAAGTTCCAGGGCCAAGTTGAATGGGGGCTTGGAGCACCCTGGGATAGGGGAAGATGTCCCTGCTGCCCATGACAGGTGGGGAAAAAGATGGTCTTTATGGTCCCTCCCAACCCAACCATTCCATGATTCTGTCCCCAGAGCAGGAGAAACCTCTGCCCTGATCGGGAAAAGTGGAACAATTTTTGTGCTGGCCCTTGATCCAAGGGCTGTTGCAGGCGCTTTATGGCAAGGATTGTCCTCTCTGGGGACCCCACCCCGGGCCCCAAATCCCCAACTTCCGTGGCACTAGATGGAGCACGTGAGCTTCCACCAAACAAAGCCAGAGGCAGCCCCAGAGAAGATCCTGCACTGTCTGATCAGCTCTGTTCGACTTGGGTTTGTCTGTCCAGCCCTGCCAGAGAGGTACCGGGGCAGAGGGAGGTGGGGGAGCCTCGATTTCCCCACCAGGGAAGGCACTCACTTCAGTTTGTGCCTTAGGTGGATGGGTCTCATCCCAAAGTAGGTGAACCCATCCCCAGCAAGGGCTCTGAGCCCCCAGCTCCTGTACATGTGCAGAATGACCAGTCCTAAGTGCCTGGAAGCCCTCTGGAGCTCATCCTGCCTGACCCCACACCTGCCCTCCCTCTTGCCTTGGCTCAGCAAACCTTCCTGCTGGCAGCTCCTCACGCCTTAAATTCCCTCTCCAGCTTTTGGGGGAAAGTTCCTTGACAGGAACTGCATCACTACACTCATGTGCCGTTCCTTGGTGGTCCTCTCCTCCCACCCTGCTCCTGCCCAGCCTCGGGGGCTGCCCCTGGCCGGGGGAGGCAGGGAAAGGCTGCAGCGGGGCCGCTGGGGGGTTAAGGTATTCCGGGCAGGAAGCGAAGGGCCCGCTGGGATTACATAGGGAAGGAAACACGCAGCACATAGCTCCAGGCAAAGAGAGTGCGCAGTTCCACCGGGGACTCTTTGCCAGAGTGGGAATTACATAGCCTTGGGGAGAGGGAGGTGGTTACAAACTAAAATCCTTTATGGGAGCAAGGCTTCTGGTAAAGGGAAGAGCCACCCCGGCTGCCTCAAGTGCAAAGATTTGTGCAATAGGCTCAAAACTGCCCTCGACACTCTTTTAAAAAAGTGCAGCCAGGATGACAAACACTGGAAGTCTGAGGAGGTTCCTTCTGGTTTTCTATTTCCCGTTTATTTCTAAGGATACCTTGAAACTGTTTCATAGTGAGGTCAACGTTTGCCTTTTTCTTTCTGAAAGAAAACAGATACATGGAGTAGTTCTCTTGTGAGCAGGGGGTGGCCTGCACTGCTTCACCCTCAGCTCAAAAAAAGGTTCATTACTTCAGGGCCGGGTGTCAAATTCGGGCTCTGCTGAGTCACACAGCCCAAGACGGAGAAATTTTGCCCGTTCTTGGATTATGGCAGCGATTTTGGGTGAATTCATATCCCGTGGGGAAAATGGAGGGCATGTGGGGAATGCACAGCCAGCAACATCCTCCCCTGTGCTCCCACAGCGAGGGGACGCCCAGTGCCAGCGTGGCATTCCACAGCCTCCCCTGGGGCCACCGGGACCCGCTTTCCTGGCGGGATTTGGAGGTGCACCCCTCCGGGGGCTGCGTTTCTCCCAGGAGCAGGACAGAGCTGCAGGGCAGAGGGTTGCAGGCAAAAGGCCACTTGCATGTCACCGGAGGGATGTGACACTTGGTTAAGGCAGCAGCAGGACGGGTCGGGCCGTGCTGTGGCAGGAGGCTGCAGGGAGAGCGCTCGTTCCTGCGCTGGGATTCTGCCCAGGGTCCTGCAGGCTCCCAGGCTGAGCCAGAGCCAGGCTGGAGGATTTCACTCTCACCCAGCTAAAGCTTCCCTTACCTCCCTTTTCTTTTTCGTCATTCTCTGCAAGCTTCTCCTGCAGCTTCACTGTGACCACCTCTTTACAAACTGGAGGCGATTGGGCGGTTTTTAAATACTTTTCCTCAAAAACCCAGAGCCACCTCATGGGACAGTCTGTATCCCTATTCCCCCCCCTTTCCACCCACCCCATTGCCGCCTACNNNNCCGGCCCGGGGTCCCCCCGGGTCCCCCCCTCTTACCTGCGGGGTCGGGACGTGGCTTTGCTCGGCTCCCTGTGCACCTCCCGGTCCTGCGGAGGGGGTATATAAGGGGCCGGGGAGAAACTTCTGGAAAGTTGGGAAAACCCTCTCAAAAATGCCTGGGAGGGAGAGGAAGGGGAGGATCCGTCCCAGCTCTCTCCCGGCCCGCCGCCAATGGCAGGGAATGCCGGCCCCGCGCCGCCGAAGGGGGGTCGGGATGGATGGGGGGATGTGCCTTCCCTCCTCCTGCCCCTGCCTGAGCCCAGCCAGGCCTGGCAGCAGGAACAGGGGCAACTATTCCCTGCCCAAACTCTGCTTTTGCCTTTTTACAGGGCTCGAGTCCATCTCATTTCCATCCCCTCCCTGCTCCTGGCATCTGCTGCAGCTGGATGGTTGTTGGCACCAGAGGCAGGTAGTGATGTATTTATTTTTTTGGTTCTGGGCTGTCACCCTCCATATGAAGTCAGGGATGGTGCTAAGGGCCTCAGCCACTATTTGGAGCAGTCACAGGCAGCCAGTGTTTAACACCTGCCCCATCTGAAATGTGCCCTGATTGGTGACCTCCAAAAGAGAAGAGAAGGCTCCAGGGAGAGCTCAGAGCCCTTCCAGTGCCTAAAGGGGCTCCAGGAGAGCTGGAAATTAATTTAGGACAAAGGATGGAGGGACAGGACACAGGGAATGACTTCCCACTGCCAGGGATGGATGGGATAGTGGGAAGGACTCCTGGCTGGGAGGGTGGGGAGGCCCTGGCACAGGGTGCCCAGAGAAGCTGTGCCGTGGAGAGGTTTCTGCTGGGTTGAAGCTTGGATTCAGGCCTGTCATGTTTTAGGACAGCACAGGATTGTTTTCCTGGCAATCTGGGATGTTGGGATATTCGAGGTACCACCCACCTCATGGTTACATCAGCAGAAGGATGCTGCATCCATGTGTTCCTTAACTGATATCTATGCACTGTAATTTCATTTTTCCGCCTAATTTTGGCTCTGCCAAGTTTTTCTGCTTCCCTCTGAAGACAGGGGTCTCAGCAGGACTCAGCCTCCTATTGTTGTTGTAGCAAACAGGATCTGATGTTTCCTTCTGGCTTTGAATATTCTGCTTGTTGTCTTGGCAGCATCTTGCTTTGGAATCACCATTCCATTCCCCTTCATGGCCCACCCATTCTAGAGGGTTGCTACCTTCTAGAACATCAAAAAGTGACATTTTTGTTCCATCTGAACTGTTCAGATGATGCCATGTGAATAGATACTTCTCATCTCACACGAGGGGAGATCTTTGAGCCCTCCCTGTAAAAAAAAAAAATCTCCATCAGCTGCCACAAACCTGGTGCTCAGTGATGTTTAGAGATCTGGCCCCCTCAGGGAGGGATTCAGAGGGAAAAAGAGCTTTGGAATACCTCAAGCAGCAGATTTTGGTACACTAGTGTATTTTGGTGCAGTTAGCTTTGCTCTTTGTCTCCATAAATGATCAAGAATGTGGTCCCAGAGTTTTATAACACAATTTTGGCTTTATTAAAAATGAATTTGCTGATATCGAGCCATCAACACTGAGGTAAATGTTACTGGTCTGTACCAGCTGCATGTGCCAGCTGAGAAATGAGAAAAGCTCCTTTAAACTTCCACTGTCAATTGCTTTTCTCTGCCAAATTCTGAATAGCTCCACCTTCAAACCCTTCTCTGTAATTACTTCCCATGTAAGATTTTTTTCACCTTCCGAGTGAAATTTAAAATAAACTCTTAAACTTTTAATCTTGATTTCTTTCACTGCCTCCCAGCACCAAAGTCCTTTGACACTCTGGGGGCTCTGTGCTTCAGTCCTATGAAATGGCTTTGCCTCAATAACATGAATTTTGGAGTAGGATGAAAATAGTTGTGTTTGAGGGCTGGCATAGAGATATTTCCGATTTTTCCTGATTTTTAAGTGTATATCTCAACTTCTTCCTGCTGCCCCTACAACACAGCCTAGTAAGAGCCACAAAATAACCCTGCAGAGCTTTAGGATGTGAACATGCAGAAAATGAGTCAGTTCTACCAAAAATGTCAGCAAACAGCTTCATCCTGACTGTGAACAGTTTTGTCCAGGGACACACTTGTGGAAATCAGGCTGGTGTGCATTGCTGGGGAGGATTCCTGCTGCTCTCCAGTGCCTGGGCTGTGCAGAGGCGCTCCCAGCCCCCACAGTGCCACGTAGGAGCTCCTCCAGCGGTGGGATGGGGACTGGGAAGGGGGAGCCAAACTGGGAGTTGCCGTCTTCCGTCTGTAACGAGCGGTTCCAGCTGCCAGAGGATCACATCCACTCCTCCAGCCCAGCTCCTCCCCTCCAAACCGCACTTGCGCAGCGCCAAACTCCTCGAGTGCCTTTTGTCTGCAGTTATTTCCAGCCTGGCTTGGCTTGGTGGGTTTAGGGCAGTGCAGATCCACAGAGCCTTAAATTGAAAACCACCCCAAGGTTTTGTGACGTGGGTGTGATCCTGCAGCCCCCATGGCAAGGCAGAGGAGATTTCCAGGCTGTTTTGGAACGGGTGTGGAGGAGCTGCTGGGATGGAGAGCAGTGAAATCCAGCTGTAGCAGGAGTCCAGTTCTGTGGGAAACAATCCATGCCCAGCCATGAAACATCCAGATTGGTGCTGTCCTGGTTGTTTGGCTCCTTGTTTCAAGCAGTGTTGCTAATTCCCTTGGTTATCTATTGAAGGAGTGTTTTGTTTCTATGAAAGCAGACACTGTGTGTTCTTTGGACAGGGCTTTTTAAATATAAACTCCAGCAGCTTAGCACTTTCACCTTACAGTGACCCAGAAGGCTCATCCTCTTTTCCTGTGTTGGAGACAGTTTGTCATCTGTGCTGCTGTGAGGCAGTGCTGGTGCAGGATTTCTGCTTTCCAGGATCATGGCTGAGGAGGGCAGGGATGCTGGGAGCCAGCACTGAAGAGCCTTAAAATCACCCAGTGCCACCCCTTGGCACGGGCAGGGACACCTTCCACTAGCCCAGGGTGCTCCAAGCCTCAGTGTCCAGCCTGGCCTTGGGCAGTTCCGGGGATCCAGGGGCAGCCACAGCTGCTCTGGGCAGCCTGAGCCTGGGCCTCCCCACCTTCATAGGGAATAATTCCTTCCCCAGATCCTGTCTAACTCTGCCCTCTGATAGTGGAAAGCCATTCCACCTTGTCCTGTCGCTTTCTGCCCTTATAAAAAAACCCTTTCCCTCTTTTTCACAAGCCCCCTTTAGGCAGTGAAAGGGGCTCTCAGCTCTCCCTGGACCCCTCTCTGCTCTAGAGCTAGTCAGGGCTTGCCTGCTCCTCCAGGTCCCCACATGTAAAGATTTTGGGGGAATTCTGCTTCCTGGCTCAGCTCAAGGGTAAGTTTGGGATCAGCACTTTAATTTCCTCCCTGCACACCTTCCTTTGGTACTGGGAGCTGTTTGCTGCAGCCCCAGGCACCCCAGAGCCGTGGCTTTGCTGGCAGCACTGCCCTGCACTGCAGTGGGGTCCCAGCCCTGTTCCCCCTCTCTGGCTCTCAGCCATAGCCAGGCCTGGCCTGGCTGGAGCTGGGAGGGCCCAGCTTTGTGTGAGCAGACACAAAGGATGGCAGTGGAGCTGAAAGGCTGCATCCCATGGATCCGTGCCCTGGCCTGTCTGGAGTGCAGCAGCGAGAGCCAGACTCCTTGTGCCAGCCTGTGTGCCCAGAGCTGGCCATGCCAGCTCCAGGCTTTCAGGGAGCTCACTGGCCTTGCGTGTCCTAAAGGGGCAAATTCTGTGGGTCCTCTGCAAAGCACTGATCTCCTTTTGCTTCCTCAGCAGGCGTGGCGGAGGAGGAAAAGGAAGAGGAAAAGACCTGATTGCCCTGGAACAAATTCCCCAGGTATGTCATGGTGCACAAACCAGGCTACAGAGGCTGCAGCCTTCCCACAGGGCACAGCAGAGAGAGATTGCCTTGATCCCAGTTTGTAATCCCTGTTTAATACTCCTAGAGAAAAGTTCAAAATCCACAGGGTTTCCTGCCAACACAGCGAGGCAGGGGGGTGGAATTCCTCTGGTGCTTTTGGGTGGAAAGAATGACATCTGTGTGGCCTCAGCAGAGGGGCCAGCATGGCTGATGGTAGGTTGGATTGCAAGCCCCTACATCCCAACCTTCCTGGGAGCTGGGCTATGGCAGGAGGAGATGGAATCTTTGTGAATGTGGCAGGAGGGATTCACAATCCCTTGGGAGGACCCACGGGGCTGTGGGGTCCTGTGCTGTTCCTACACTGATCCAGGTGTGCTGGTTTGGGGTCATGGCAAGCCAAGAGGACTCCAGAATGCCCTTTCCAGGCTAATGTTTGGACTGAGTGGTCCTAGGGGTCTTTTCCAACCTTAAACTTTGTGATTCTGAGATGAACGCTGGTGATGTGCACTAGGGGCTGGGACTGGCTGGATCCTCCCAAAAAGCAGCCAAAAGGAAAACTTAAGTGCTTGGTTTGTCAGACATATCATCCCCACGGCTGCAGGGGCCATCTCAAGGACAGGATGTGAGNACTTTGTGATTCTGAGATGAACGCTGGTGATGTGCACTAGGGGCTGGGACTGGCTGGATCCTCCCACAAAGCAGCCAAAAGGAAAAGTAAGTGCTTGGTTTGTCAGCCACATCATCCCCATGGCCGCAGGGGCCATCTCAAGGACAGGATGTGAGAGCTCCAGGGTTTTGGGATGCTGCAACATCAGTTTCCTCACTGGAAACAGGCAGCAGGGAATGTGCCAGTTCCAAGTTTTCACCCTCTATTACAAAACCCGAGCAGTGAAGGCCCAGGTGGTCGATCTGCTCTGCACAGAGTGGAGCTGTGGTGGGGAATCTCTGATGTCTTGTTAGAAGCTGAGTTCACGCTGCTGCAATGAGCTCTCCCTCATCTCTTGCTGGCATTTTGCGGGGACATATGGGACTGGGAAAGGTCTGAGCTCTGCCTGCCCTTCCCATTTGGTGGAAGCTGAGAGGAGGCTCAGCCCCACTCGCTCCCCCCTCAGCCTGTCCCGAGGAAAGCGGGATGTAAAAGGAAACCGTTCATTGTGGAGGCAGCTGAGGGAACAGGAACGCCCCTAAACCCAAGGCTGGCTTGGAGAGGGATCCTCAGCCAGCCAATCTTCTGCTTCCAGCACAGCACTGCTCGGGGCTGGGAGGCGGGGAGGGCTCGGCCTGTGCTGTGTGTGCAGGGGTGTCTCACCACTGCCTGTCTGCCCAGTCCTACTGCTGATCCTAAAAGTCTTTTCCATGTTGGGAATCAGGTTCCCACCGAGCCAAGGCCTGAAACTGCCACTGCTGATGGCAGAGGAAGGGGGGGCTGAGTGCAGGATGGGGCTGGGGCTGCTGGGTTTGCTGCCTTGGGGACTTGATGGGGTTGGTGCAGCAGCTGAAGGCAGGAAAGGGGAAGGGCAGGGATGCATCCAAGGAAGGACACGCTGGGCTCAGCACTGGGCAGTGGCCCAGCAGGAACAAACAGCATGTGCAATCCTCCTTAGCCAAGTGCTGAGGATGTGTAAGCAAAGGGATGCTTAGGAAGGGGCTTGGCAGCCTCTTTGTCTGTCCTGCTCTTGCAGAGGCAGCAGAGAAGCTGCCCAGAGAGAACAGCAATCACAGCATCTCAGACTGGTTTGGGTTGGAAGTAAGATTACAGCCCATGCAGTGCCACCCCCTCCCATGGCAGGGACACTTCCCACTGTCCCAGGCTGCTCCAAGCCCCAATGTTCAGCCTGGCCTTGGGCCCTGCCAGGGATCCAGGGGCAGCCACAGCTGCTCTGGGCACCCTGTGCCAGGGCCTGCCCACCCTCCCGGGGAACAATTCCTTCCCCGTATCTAATCTCAGATCTTTCCTTTAGTGTAAAAGCAGACAGGAAAAGAGGTTAAATCCTTCCCTACTTTCCAAGGACCATGATTGCCCCAACCCTGGGGGTGTTATGCTGATCTGGTGGGACCAAAACCAATTTATGTCAAGGTCTGAGCTGCTGCAGCTTGCTTGGGATGGCAAAATGCACCCACCTGGGAGGCAGATGTCCCTTTCCATAAGTCCAGACTGGGTCAGGGGGCTTAACCCATAACGTGACAGTTTAGGATGTGTCTGCAAGAGGCCAGGGTGTGTTCCAGGATGTATCTCCGAGGCCAGAGACCCTTAGGAAAAAAGTGACATCTCCCCTGTGTCCCCACATGAAACCCCACTTAGCCTGAATACTCCTGCCTGCTTCAGATATGCCAGCAGAAACTTGCACTGTGTTTTTCCCAGCTGCTGTAGAGATTCCCCCTGAAGATCTGGCAGGGAAGAAGTGGCAGATTTCTGGAAGATTCAAGGAGCCCACATGATGCAACCCTGCTGCATTCTTGCAGAGCGACGCCTGCTCCTGGGAGCTTCAGAAGGAGCTGCTCACATTTGATTCCAGCTGCCAGTGGGCTGCATCCACGCATTGAAGTCTTGTTCAGGGTCACATCCCTGTCCTGCCACAGCTCCTGGTATTGCAGAGCCACAGTCCCACATCAGGGAGAGTTAGGTTAATTCTAGAAGCAAAACCCACTCTCTGTTTTCCGTTTTGTGTCTCCTGTAACTTGCAGGGAGGAAAGTTGTGGATGGCCCAGTGAACTTTTCTCAGTTTCTCATTTCAGAATGAAGCTAGAAAGGCTTTCTCCTGGTCTTCCCAAATGCATTTAGAAGCTCAGAGGCATGTTTAGTTTAGGGAATAGTCACGCACTTGGCTGTAAGAACAGCAAATCTGGATCCTGGAGCAGGGGAAGCTCCGTGGCCGTTGGATGGGATCTGCCAGCTGAGTCACTGCAGGCACATCTGACTCATCAGATCTGCATCTGCACATGTCCCAGGGTTTTATCAAGTTGGCCAAGGCTGGTTGTCCTCTCTAAAAGCTGGGGAGGCTGAGTTTGGGGCAGAAGCAGAGCCAGGCTGGTTTGTGCTGCTTTCCTTCTCCACAAGGATGCCGAGGGCTTGATAGGGAGTCCCAGAGGCATCTTCTCCCTCTCTGCACAGACAATCTGCTGTGGGCTGGGACCCCAGGATGTGGAGCTGCTCTGTGTGGCATTATCCCAGCTCCAATCTCATCCAGCAGAGATGGATCTCATGGCCAAGGGGTCCTCTGGGTTTACAGAGCACCCTCTGTATCCTTGTCTCCTCTCCCTGCTCCTGGTTACTCTGCCATAAACCCCAGGCAGGAACAGTCTCTGCTTTGTGTTTTTGTAGCCTGTGGGACCATGATTGCTGCCTTTCACCAGCGTGGATGCCCAAACTGTGCTTCCCACAGTGGGAAGAGATGCAGGAGCTGCCTCTCTCTGCCCCTCCAGGCAGCACACTCCAAGCTCCTGGCCCAGCACTCAGCACACTGAACATCTCCTGCATGTCCTGGATCTGACAGGCTGTTCCCAACACTGGAGGAGGCACCAGAGCTGCTGAATTTGGCTCTGTACAGAAGGTCTCTTGTTCACCCTGGGCCAGAGGTGCTTGGGAGAGGTGGGGTGGGAGGTTTAGATGAATGAGGATCGTTGTTTCACTCCTGATTCCCTTCAGGAGGGTGATGGATGTCTCCCAACCGTGCACAAACAGCTTGGATTCACTCTTTGAAATCATTTGCACTTCTGGACTCTGCTGGCTTTGACGTCAAGACCTGAATCCCCCTTGGGTCACTCCTGGTTTGGGACCCAGGGGATGCTGTGGTTACAAAGACACAGTGAATCAAAACCTCTTACAGCTGCCCTCCTCCTCTCCTGCATGGATCTGGCTTAGCCCCATCCAGTTGGGAATTATTTCAAGCTCCTTTGCTACCTGAACACAGAGAAACAGCAGCAAAGAACTTAGGGCAGCACCTGAGTTTTGAACAGTTTGGGATGCAAGTCATGGCTGCAGTTTAGTGGGAGGGAAACACTCAAATCCTGAACTTCCAAGGGTTTCTGTTGGCTATGGAATACCCAGTTCTGGCTATTGTAGTTTCCAATGACAAAGCTGTGTGCTGGACACGCAAAATAATGGAGAAACTGCAATTTGTGTGTTGTGGAATTGTCTTCATTTTCCAAATTCACCTCCCCAAATTAAGAAATGTCTTCAGTGACTGATGGTGCCTGTCTTGATGAATTAACAATTTAACTATGATTTTTTCCCTAATTCCAGTTAATAGAATAATTTGTTCTGCTGGAGGCAACTTCACCAGCTATGGGATGCACAATGAATCCACTCTGGGCTCTGTCACTGATTCACCACGTGCTGTGAATCCAGCAACTCGCTGCTGCTTTGTCAGAGAAGGGAGACCAGGACACCACTTTTGATCATCCAACGGTCTCGTTTATTGAGCAGAGCTCTCTGCTTAAATACACCTCGTAATGAGCTCACACATGTTACAAAAGCAAGGCTCATGATTGGCTATTCTACTTGATTACTTAGTAGCTACAGCTGAGTGCTTGCACCTTGTTATCTTATCCGAAAGGACCTTCAGCTGTTTCCTTTTAGCCATTCCTGAGCAATATTCTCCACAATATTCTCCACACTGCTTGAAGCTTCCCTGACCTCCCTGGCATTTGCAGGAAGCTCCATGGTCACCCTGTGGAAGCAGGTATGAAGTGGAAGGTGGGGCAGGATGGGGGGACACCCAAAAAGCCCTGCAGGACTCTTGNACGGAGTCCGACCCAACTTCTCCGACCGTGGCGTACGATGCACGATTTTCTTTGCTCCGAATCAGAAAGCGCAGGAAAATCACGTCGGGGTCACCATTTGTCAGAGAAGGGAGACCAGGACACCACTTTTGATCATCCAACGGTCTCGTTTATTGAGCAGAGCTCTCTGCTTAAATACACCTCGTAATGAGCTCACACATGTTACAAAAGCAAGGCTCATGATTGGCTATTCTACTTGATTACTTAGTAGCTACAGCTGAGTGCTTGCACCTTGTTATCTTATCCGAAAGGACCTTCAGCTGTTTCCTTTTAGCCATTCCTGAGCAATATTCTCCACAATATTCTCCACACTGCTTGAAGCTTCCCTGACCTCCCTGGCATTTGCAGGAAGCTCCATGGTCACCCTGTGGAAGCAGGTATGAAGTGGAAGGTGGGGCAGGATGGGGGGACACCCAAAAAGCCCTGCAGGACTCTTGGGCACCACAGGGCTGATGTAGAGTCAGTGCAAAGAAATCCTTAAGGGCATGAGAAGCACCGGGCTCATGGCACTGTGCACTCCAGAGGTCCTTTAGGGCCTCATCACCTGTGTTGTCCCATTAGCTGGAAAATCTTCAGCTAAACAGGTAATTGTGTGCCTTGGTGCCTGCCCTGCATCCCTGGGGCAGCAGGACCACTGTCCTTGAGGGTGGGATCAGGGGGAAAAACCTCCTGCAGCCTTGCCTGCCCCCAGGGTTCCTGTGTCCGGCCCCAGCTCCAATCCCACGCCCTGAATCCTGCACTGGGAATGCGCTTCTGGCTCTGTGTGGCTGTGGCCAAGAGTTTTCCCATGCTTCAGAAAGTGCCATAAAGCCACAATAAACAGCACTGCTGTCCCTGAGCTCCCCTGGTCCCCAGCGCAGCTGGTGCTTAAACACTTGGGAGAACGAGAATATTTAGGATTTCTGGGCTGCAGAAGTGTCAGTGTGGAAAAGGCTGCACCAAAGCAGAGAGAGCAGCGGAAATAGATGGATTTAAAAATAGTGGAGGCAGAGAGAGGGGCTGGCTGGGATTCAGGAGCTACAGAGAGCTGGGAGCACACAGATCCAGTTAGGGCACTGCAGGACTCATTCAGACCCTGCTCCCACTGCAGGATCCCACCCAGCTCCACGACATGCCCTCCATGCATGCCCATCCCCAAACCTGCCCCCTGAGCCCCTCTGCGGGGCTGGGCAGTGGCAGAGCCCGGCTCTGTCCCCCAGGGAATCTGTGCCGAGCCTGGGGAGGCGCCGCTGCCCCGGGCAGGGACATTCCATCCTCCCACTCTGTGTCCCTGTCCCAGTCTCACTGCTCCCCCCACTGCCCGGCTCTGGCACCATCCCGGGCTGGCTCCAGCCCTCCCGGGCCACCAGCCCCTGCAGGAGGCCCCTGGCATTTTTGCTTGTTTGCTGTTTTTTCTTCTTTTGAGTTGGAAAGGACCTTAAAGATCACAGTGGGCCGGGACTCCTTCCACTATCCCATGTTTCTCCAAGCCCCATCCAACCTGGCCTGGAAGGGGATCTTAACTTATTTCAGACTCAGCCAAATATAACTGCAACTGTGATTTATAAGACTTATCCCTAGAAATAAGATGATGACAGTATGGATAACCCCAAACTGTGGGAGCATGGCATGGGTGCCCAAGCAGCATGACAGGAGGAGATTCCTTATGTCTTTCCTGGTTTCAGTTTCAAAGATGCTATTCTGCCTGGGAGCAGAGAGAGGGAGTCCTTCTCCTTGTCTTTGAGGGACCTGCAGGATCCTCTTCTCCTGAATAGGGTTCCCCAGGCAGCCCAAATCCCAACTGCCATGAGGATTATCTGAACTGGTCTTCTCTTTCCCATGCCAGGAATCTTTCCTTGTCTCTCCCTTTACAGGGGAGGAAAGAGAGAGACAAGGATCTGCAGGAGAATCTTGGCAGAGAGTCTGTAGGGATGGGAGTGACTCAGAGCAGCTCTCATGTAAAATCTCACAATCTTAAGGGCACACAATGGTTTGGGTCAGAAGGGACCTTAAAATCCATCCATTCCCACCCTCTGCCATGGGCAGGGATACCTTCCAGTGTCCCAGGCTGCTCCAAGCCACATCCAGCCAGGCTGTGGACACTTCCAGGGATCCAGGGGCAGCCACAGCTCCTCTGTCTCTGGGACGTGTCCATGTGTCCCAGAGGGATGTGTGAGGATGCACAAGCAGCAGGCAATCCCTTTAGCAAGGAGTGGGAAAGGCTGGCTTTCTACAAGACACGTGGCTGGAGCCCCCAGAGGGGGTTTGCAGTGATACCCTTCAGGTCTCCCACTCAGCTCTGATCCAGAGCTGCAGCCTCCCAGTTAACAACACCCAGAAAAGGGGGTTTGGTTTGTAGGGAAGTGTTATATTTCCTTTAATTAATTAAGTGGATCTGAACTGGATGGAGCCCAAGCCTGTTGTTGGTCAGCAGCGAGCCCGAGCTGTGCGTGATGGGAGCTGACAGCCCCAGTGGTGCCTGAAAATCAACCTGAAAATCCCCTACAGCTCTGACATGAAACATTTGTGCTCATGGGAAGGACATTTGGGATGAGACCTCAGCAGCAGTTCCTGCTCAGATCCCCTCCTCTCCTGACTTTGCAATTGCCAGCAGCGAGGAAAATCCCTACGGAGTAACTCAGGAGTTGCTTACAGCCCCTTGCATTGGGATAACCAATTGAAGCAGCAAGTGTTACCCTGCATTTCTCCCTGCAGGAGGGAGAAATTAGAGCCTGCCAGGGATCTTAGAGCCTGGCTGGGGTGATTTACCAGGCTCCTGAGTGCCTGTGCACACAGCTCCAGATGCCTCCCGCTCGCCTTCCTTCAGGACACGCTGTCTCCCGCAGGGAGCTGCTGGGTGAGGGGGGAATTAAAGGCATTTGTTATTCCCTGACACAGTCCATCACCAGGCTGCCTGCCCAAGGAGCTGCAGCTCAGGGGCTTGCCTTGGAGGGACGAGCTGCTTTCTCATGGCATGGCAGCTCAGCTCAGGGGAGACAGCTGGGATTTATTCTGGAGCTGGAGTTGGGCTCCTGTGGGGAGACCAGGGTCAGAGATATGAGCCAGGCTGCAGGAGGGAGGCAGGGAGGGGGTTTCACACTCCTGTAAGCACTCCAACACTGCATCCCCACCCCAGCCTGCCAGGCAGGCCCTGGCCCCAGTGCTCCCATTCCAGTTCCCAGAGCTTGGTGCCTTTCCCAGAGCTCAGTGCCTTTCCCTGCCCTCGGCTCACGGGAAGCACGGAGCTGGTGATGCTCCATCAGCTCCATCCCATGCCTGATCTCTGCTTGCTGCCCACCCTCTCTGCACCCCCACGTGTTTCCCTTGGGGAATCCTGTTGTGTCTCCAAAGCCCTTCAGCTTCCAAAGGATTTCTTTCCACACTCCCTGCTCCCCTCTCCGTCCTATAAACGGAAAGGCTTAGGCAGACACTGCTGCACATTTCGAGCTGTGTGACCACGAGATTTGCTGCAGCCAGCCCAGTCAGCTGATCCAGCCACACTCATTCAAGGAATCATTTTCCACTGACCTCCAAGCTGTGGTTGCCCAGAGTGGGGGGGGTGGGGGAAAGGACATTTGGTGTTTTTAGGATAAGTGGTGAAGGAAAAGCACACCTGGAGAGTGGGGCACATCTCTGCCCTTCCTATATCCTGAGCTGCTGCCCCTGTCAGGGTAAGCAGCTGTAGGATGAGGGTATGGACTGAAAGAGGGTGAGTTTAGATGGGATATTGGGAAGGAATGCTTGACTGTGAAGGTGGGGAGGCCCTGGCACAGAGAAGCTGTGGCTGCTCCTGGATCCTTGGAAGTGTCCAAGGCCAGATTGCATGGGGCTTGGAGCAACCTGGGATGGTGGAAGGTGTCCCTGTCCGTGGGATGAGCTTCAAGGTCCCTTCAACCCAAACCAGTCTGTGATTCCGTGGCTCTCTGCTATTTTCCTGGAAATCAGGTCCTCCTGTGGACTCTTTCCCTCCAAGATCTCATTCCAGGTTGTGTACCTTGAGAAACTGGGCTGTGCCCCTAAGGCTACCCTGGACCTGCTAAATCCCACCGGGCTGGCTCCCTTGCTGTGGTGTGGAGCTGAGTCAAGGTCTCGTGCCACAGCAGCAGCTCTTGCAGCACCAGCCCTGGCAGCTGCTCTGGGCTGTGGGACCAGGCTATGCTTGGTGGCCGTGGCAAGAGGCACCTTGTGCCCCTGTGGCTTGGCCCCTTGGCCTGGAGGAGAACTGGAGGTGGAAGGTGAGTGATTGCAGCCTCAGCAGATGGTTATCCCGTGAATCACAGGCTACCTGGCTGTGTGGTCATCCCTGCATGGCTCCTGCTGGACCTGTTTGTGCACATGCAGCTGATCTGAGCTTTCCTGGCTGGGCTGAGCTCCCTCACGTGCCCTGCCCAGCCCTGGTAGCACCTCGAGGCCACCACAGGGACAATTGGCACATGAGATGTCTCTCTGTTGATGCCCAGTCTCCCCACCCTTGTGATGGGGCAGCTCTGCCCAGAATTCCAAAACTCCCCTCCCCTCCTTCCCAAAACACACAGCTGGGAGGGAGTGGAGACCTTGTGGACACATCCCTGCACAGCTGAAATGTCAGGGATTCGGGAAAGGTCTCTGCTTCTTGGCTGATCTTAAGCTGCCCTCAGCCCTGGTTGGTGTTGGGGGAAAATCTCCAGGCAGACAGAGGGGCAGGAGAGGGATGGGTGAGAGGGAAATTCCTGCCAGGAGTGAGTCAACCCCGTGTGCTGCGCCTGGAAAAACCAACTGCACCCTTCCTGCTGTGGTGCTGGGGCAGGAGGGATCCCTCATTCCTTTGGGATCCCTTTAGGGACAGGCTTTGTGTTTTCCTGCTTTAAGGTAAGTTAGGCTGGAGTTTCACCCAGCTTAGGGAGAAGCAGCAGAGCCAGGTATCAAATCCCAAATGACTTCCCAGTTCCTGGCTGGTGAGGCACAAAGCATAGGGTGACTTTTTCTGGTTTACCCACATCCTTTGTGTCATTTTAAACTGAGGGGAGAGATTTTAGATTAGATATTGGCAAGAACTTCCTCCCTTTGAGGGAGGTGAGGCCTTGGCCCAGGGAAGCTGTGGCTGCCCTTGGATCCCTGGCAGTGTCCAAGGCCAGGCTGGATGGGGCTTGGAGCAGCCTGGGGTAGTGGAAGGTGTCCCTGCCCATGGCTGGGGGTGGAACTGGGTGAGCTTTGAGTTCTTTCCTACCCAAAACAAGAAAAAGAAAAAACATTTATTTCTGCTTCCCACCCTGCTTAGGATGAAATTTTCTGAAAGATTTTCCTGCACAGGAGCATCCTCCTGAGCAATGTGGGATTTGCAGGAAACCCCTGCTTGTGCAAAAAGCCAAAACTCTTCTGCCTAAAAAACTATTTTTAATCAAGAAATACAGGAGATGGTTTAGGAAGAGAGGGAGCAGCACTGAACCAGCTTTGAGCGTGGCTTTTGGGCCTGTGATGGAGCTGCACAGCATAATTCAAACTTAACTTTGCTGGGCTGCAGGATTCATGCTCTAGCAGAAGAACAAACCACCCCCTCGGGCTGAATCTGGGGCTGATGGCTGGAATTTGAGGAAATCCTGTGAGTTTCTAATCTTAGGCTGCTTTTTCCCTGGGTAGTTTATTCCTTTAAATAGAAAGGCTTAAATAGGATTGACTCCTGCAATCCTTCTGGCCTGGCTGGGCTGTAATCTTTAATGGGCAGGGGTGTCACATCACATCTCACATCCCTTCTGCTTCTGCTGGGAAGGGAAAACATTCAGGAGCCCTCACTTTCTCAGGTGTCCCCTGGAGATCTGTCCCAGCTCTCTGCCCTCTTGGAATGGCAGGGAAAGGACCGTGGTGTCTGTCAGGACTCAGGGAAGGGCTGGAGCTGTGCCAGGGATGTTCAGGTTGGATTTAGGAAAAGGTTCTTCCCCCAGAGGGTGCTGGGCACTGCCCAGGCTCCCAGGGAATGGACACAGCCCCACAGAGCTCCGGGAGAGTTTGAACAGGGGTGCCCAGGGTGGGATTGTTGGGGTGTCTGTGCAGGGCCAGGGCTTGGGCTCGACCATTTCCCAGGACTAAGGGAGGAGAAAAGCCAAATGTGGTGCCCTGACTCACACACAGAACAGGTCAGGGAGCTTTGTCCCCCACAGGGTGCAATGGCACAAGGAAACAGCTCTTTTAGGATGACCAATTATGGATCTGAATGTCCATTTACATTTCAGATCTCCAGGTGAACCATCCACCTCATCCCTGGCGAGCAGACCCAGGTTCCTCCACAGTTTTCCAGCAGGATTTGCAGTGGGTGGTCACAGACTCGAGAGCTTGGCAGCTTTTCCAGTGGTGCTGTTTGCTGCAGGAACCACAAGCTTCTATCCTTGTACGGAATAATCACTGATGAAATTGGGATTTGTGCAGCCAAGCTGACTTGGCCAGTGCCACCACCCTTTGCAGCTGCCAAGACACCAATCCTGGGTTTCCTGATGCTCTTCCTCAGCTCTCCAAATTCTTCTTTCCAAACCAATCCTGTGGCAGAAGACAGCTGGAGGACAGCTCCCAGTCCATTTTTCCCATACTGGGCAGCAGCTCCCAGCCTCTCTGTCCATCCCTGTCCAGAGGGTCCTTGGCTGCCCCAGCCTGCCCTGACTGCCCCACCTTGCTGATGCATCTGCAGTCCCCCCTCAGGGCACAGGGGAGGCTGAATGGAGCCTTTCCCTTCTCCCACCACCCTGCCTTGGCACTCCTGGGAAGTTCAGTGCTCCGGGGAGGTTGGGCTGAGTCAGTGTTTGCACATCCTGAGTCACTCCGGGGAGTTGCCAGAGAGGAGGGGGGGATGCCCAGTCTCATCTAGGGGTGTAAATATCCCAGGAAGTTCTGTTTGAAAGAAAATTCCCATTGAGAGGTGGCCACTTCATAGGGTTGCCTCCAGCAGGGCCACCACCATGGACCAGAAGTGTCACTCCATGAGAAAAAGTTATTTCCTGACCCTGTTTCCATGTGAATCCTTTCAGATGGCTCACAGCTGATTGTATGGGAGAGATGCCACATCCCCAACCCATGGCTGTCCTTGGAAGCTTCCTGGGATATGCCAAGGGTTCCTCTTGGCAGCTCCAGCAGAGCAAGTTTGTGGAACCACAGCATCTGAGGAGGAATGCCAGGCAAGTTCTCAAAGCGGGGCTTTTGGGATGTCTTTTGAGGAAAATTCATTCCCAGTCCTCCCACTGATTGCAATTTTTATCACTAGTTTTGGGGGTTTTTGAGCTAGAGATGCTGCTGAGCTCATCTGATAACTCTGGGAGTGGATTGGCTCAGGAGCCCATCCCTGGTGCTCAAAGCAGGCTTAAGATTTAAAAGGGAGAGTGGACACCCTTGCTGACACCCCCACAGGCACCTGGATGCCCTCTGTGCCTTGATAAACAGGCCAGAGAACACCACAGGATACTTCAGATACACACCCAGGCTTTACATTTTTACCTCCATTTCCAGCTTGAATGGAATAAAATCCCAGGTCAAGAAGAGCTGGAAGAGCCACCCCAGGATTTTTTTGTTCTCAGAGTCCCTGCCTTTAACACGAGCTTTAACAGAGCAGAGGCTGAGCAGGGAGTGAGGCCAGAAAAACAGAGGGTCATGTCAGACTTTCTTTTTTTCTCCTCTTAACACTGAAATAAAAATACATCCCAAGCTTGTTTTGGGATTAGCAAGAAAAAAATTCCTCTTGATGGGAACCATCTGTGGCCGGGAGATGCCGGCTGCTCTCTGCTTCCCCCCCTCACACAGCCCCGCATTCGGGGTGTGTTCCTCTCCCAAATATTATTCCTTTCATCCCTGTGCTGGTGGGAGGAATCCCAACTCTTTAAGGAGGCTTTTCTCCCAGCATTGCAAAGCAGCAGCAGCTCATGACACCTCTGGAGGATAATATTTGCTCTCCTCGTTAGAGCCCTAGTGCCCAGCACAGCGTGCTGGGGGCTGCTGGGCTCGGGGGGTGAACACTGCAAGTGTCTTGGTTGTGACCTTTCCACCCCAGATGTCACCTCAGGGTCGAAGCAAACATCTCGAGGCCTCTCTGGCCTGTCCCACAAACCAGGAGGAGAAATCTGCCCCAAGGAGTGGAGATTGCCTGGCTCTGCCTCTGCTGTGCTGCTGGAGATCAAGGTTGGTGCTGGTCCCTTCGTGGTGTGGAAGAGTGAGGGGATTTCTGGGGTGGACCTTGATCCCAGCTGAGGTTTTGGGGTGGGAGGTGCAACCTCTGGGCTGGGTTGGCAATGGGAGGATGAAGAGGTGCCTTTGCAGCACCAGAAACTCCAGAGAGATTTGGAGCAGGGAGAAGCCTCCAAGGCCAGGAAGAGGAGAGGAAGCTGAAGGTGAAGCCACCAGAATCCAGGGCAGGTCTGGCCCCATGAGGAAAGGCTGGAAGGGTTTCTCTGCTCTCTCCATGCAGCTGAGGAAAATTCAGCCTGGCTGAAATGCCTCCTCCTGGGATCAGCTCCTGGCAGGTTGAGCAGGAAGCTGGGAGCAAGAGGAGCCCAACAGGTTCTAAGCTGGGAGAGCCTCCTGGATGGTTGCACACCCCTGGCCTGGCATCCAAGAGCTCACCTGAAATGGGCCCAAATGAGCATTTTGGGGGCTTTCCCAAGCCTGGTTGGATGAAGGATTTTTGTGTGGCCTTGACATCTTTAGAGTGATCCAGGCATGGCTTGGGAGGAGGTTTGGATTAGTCTGGAGGAAGGAGGGCAGGATATTTGGGCCTTGCTTACCGAGTTATTCCTCACCTCTCCTTGGAGCCCAGCATGAGCTGGTTGGAGTGAAGGATGCTGTTCCCTCCTTCCCACTGGGGCTGGCACAAAGCAGCACAGTGGCACTGGTGGGTTTCACACTCCAGCAGATGAAGGCAAACTGCTCTCCATCTTTGAGGCTGGAAAAATCCATCCCCCAGACAAGGGCTTGTCCCTGCAGCCAGGGGTGCAGCCCACGCTCCCCTCCCAGGAATGTGGGATGTTCTGGTGCTGCTTTGCCCAGCCCTGCTCTGACCACAGGCTGCTCTCAGATTATTCCATGAATCTCTGAATCCATGGCTGTTGTAAGGTGCTCACCCAAAAGCTGGTGTTGTGCAAGGACTCATCTCTCCAAGATGTTTTAACAAATCCCTCCTGGGTCAAATAAAGCCCAAAATGCCACTCTGGCTTTAACAGAGAAGGGTGTTTGTGCAGTTACTGATGGATGGAAAGCTGAATGCAGATGCTGTGCTCTGCCCATGATAAACCAACTTAGAGATTAAATTTGCAGAAATTTATTTAAACTGCTGGAACAGCATTGTGTAGAACAACATTATATTGTAACAGGAAGAAAATTTGCTGTTGTTTTATTAGAAATAGAAGGAAATGGCTTCATACAGCATTTTTCAGACAGTGAGGTTTTGAACTCTGGGAGTTTAATTTCAGCAGTGTTTGTGCACACACGCTCCATCCCAGGCAGGCTGAGCTGAGGCTGGGATGGGTTTTTCATCCCCTCTGATGGGGTCAAACCCCCCATCTTCATCCAAGAAAACTCTGAGATGGATGAGAGGATCAGAAAACTCATGTTCCCCCTGGCCTGGCTGAATAAGAGGGGCTTTGTTCAGGGATCCAGGTCCGGGATTTTATTTCAGTACCTGCAAAGAAGCTATGAGAAGAATGCAGCAGGTTCCTCCCGGCCTGGAGAAATGCAGAGATATCTCCAAAGGTGTTTAATATTAACTGGAGCAGAGCACATCCCTGAAGGGTTTGATTGTGAGCCTGTCTGTGTGTGTATCCAAACATCACCTGCAAATCCATAACAGGGCCAGAGCTGGAGTGGGTGAAAGTCCTCCTGGAGGGAGCCGGATCGATGACGGGTTTGTCAATAGAGATCATCCCGTGCTGGCACCAGGAATGTGATCCACAGACCTTCCTGGGCAGGCCCAGAACAAAGGCCTCAGCCAAAAGGCTCTGATTAATGTGTTGGTGAAGAGAAGAGGGCTGGGTGGGCAGGGAGCAGAGGGAACAAAGCAGCCCTGTGTGCACGGGGCAGCCGGCGAGCGGCTCCTGGGAGAGCCTGGGATTTGCTTTCCAGGGTGGATGTGCTTTCCAGGGGAGCTCCTCCAGCAAAACGGAACAGAAGACCTCCGGAAGCAAGGTTTGGCCTTCACACTCAGCCTCTCTGACTCTTCTGGTCAGGTGTTATCCGAAGCTTTTTTTGATAAAGCTCCTTCTCACAGGGCAGGGAAGTCTTGCACCACATAAAGATAAATATATTTCCTTCCTTGCTGTTTCAGCTGCATTTCTTTATTTAGTGGACTGCACTAGAAAATGCTGTTAAGCAAAGTTTAATTTAAAACCAATTAGTTCAGAGATGCCCTGAAGTTCTCCTGATTTATCTGGAATCATGGAATCACTAAGGCTGGAACAGAAGACCTCCAAGATCATCAAGTTTGACCAAATCCCACCATGCCCCTAAACCATATTGTGAAGTAGGTGATTTTTTAATTATGTTGTTTTGGTTTTTTTTTTCCCACAGGATACTTGTGTTTATCCTAAGCTTGATACTGAGAGCAGGAGCTGGAGGTTATGGATGGCTTTATTCCTTCCAGTTGGGTATTTAAGGTGGGAAAAAATGCCAGCAAATTAAAGGTCACAAGCTTAGGACACAGACCTAAGTCTTGCCACCAGCTCAGCTGGGGGACCCTTTGTGGCAGTGACTGTCCTTGCCCAGCTTCCCTCCATCCCAAGGGCTCTGGATGAACTGAACAGATCCATGTTTCTCCACCCCTTTGAAGGGCTGTGGGGCCAGTCCAGGAGTTGTTTGCCCAAGACAATGGTATAGGGCAAAATCTTTTAGGGCTTCAGAGGGACAGAGGGCACAGGGTGCTCTTCATCCTGAGAAACATCAATGGAGACAGGCATTCCTCACCTTGCCAGTGGGTCACCATCACCACAAAAACTGCTCCTGGCTCCTCCACATCTTCTCCATTTTATATTTATTATATTTATTTCATGGGTATTTACCTGTTATTTTTATGACTGAGCCATCCCTTTTTCCTCCCCCTCACTGCAAGACTTCAGTGCAGTCATCAGGGGATGCTGAGGGTGACAGGGACCTGATTTACCTGCTCCAATAATCCCTGCCAGTGATTGTCCTCCTGTTTATGTACATCCCTCTTATCTCCTGGAAGGGGTTGCTGGTTAACTCCCCCAGAGCAGGCAAACACAGCTATTGTGCAAACAGTGTTTCCTGACTTGGTGGACTAAAGATATCTCCATTTTCAGTTGCTGGGTAACACCAAATTCTCCCATTTTCACCCTCAGCGATCTCTTCAGGGCTCACCAGTTCACCGTGGCTTCTGCTGCAGAGATGGAGGCCTTGCAAGGGCTCAGTGGGGCAGCTTGAGGAGGCAAAAAAAAAGTGAAGGAGAGGTTGAAATACAGAGGATGTAACAAGAAAATGGCTCTGCAAGCCCTCCCTGGAAATGCTATTACGGTAAAATAATTATGCCTGAGGGGACGCTTCCAATCAACACCCTCCTTGCACTGAGTAGAGGCACAAAGGCCCGGGAGAAAGAGGTAGGAAAAAGGACCTTAATGAAAATATTGGCAGCACAAACACAGGAAAGCGCCGAGCTCCCTCCTGTTTGCCCCGCATTCCCGAGCACTGGAGCGGGCAGAACAATGGTGCGTCCCTCTGCTCGCTTCCTTCCCCTGCCCAGCCTGCTGGGATGCTCTGGGGTAGCCACAGATGGGATTTGCCTGCCTGCCAGAGCTGCTCTGCACGGGCAGAGGCTCTGCTCTGCTCCTGTCAGACGTCCCCTGCTTGAATCCAGCCTCGCTCGCTTCAGCCTTGACTTTCTCTTTGCAAACTTGAGATGTTGAAATCTCCCAGCCTTGCTCAGGGTCCACCATCCAGGGGTGGCAGCAGTGCTCTGGCAACTGAGCAGGGGTTCCTTGCTCTGCCCCAAAAAGCCATGGGGGAATCTGCTGTGCTGTCACCAGACCCTGTCCTGCCTTGCCCCTGAGTGCAGCAGCAAATGCAGACAAGGGAACATCCAACGTGGTCTGACATCTCTGAGAAGGCCCCAGGGAGAGCTCAGAGCCCTTGCAGGGCCTAAAGGGGCTCCAGGAGAGCTGGAGAGGGACTGGGGACAAGGCATGGAGGGACAGGACACAGGGAATGGCGTCCCACTGCCAGAGGGCAGGGATGGATGGGATATTGGGAGGGAATTGTTCCGTGGCAGGGTGGAGAGGCACAGGGTGCCCAGAGAGGCTGTGGCTGCCCCTGCATCCCTGGAAGTGTCCAAGGCCATGTCTGGATCATCAGGACTGCTCAGTAAAATGTTTCTCCAGCAAAGACGTCCCCCCTGTGAGCCTGGGACGAGGAAGAAAGGTTTTTTTCTGCCTACAGAGGGGATGGAACAGAACTTTTTCTTGGAGGAGGCTGGTGTTGAGTTTAAGGATTAATCAGTCCATTCTTCCTGATCCCACTCTTGTAGGAAACTGCAGCATCTCCCTCGCCATCCATCCCAACCCAAGACCAGAGCAGTGACTCCCCTGAGACTTTGCCTTGATGCCCTCCTGAGCTGCCAGCCTCGTATTTCCCTGCCAGGAAACAGAACTGTCCCTTCTGGAGGAACTTTCCCTTCCATAAGCACGTAACAAAAACCTTGCAGGATGTGGCATGAAATCCCAAAACTCAGCCCTGGTTTGGAGCTGAGCCAGGTCCTAAAGGAGCAGCTTAAAAAGGGAATCACACAGAGGGAGTGTCACTGGGGTCCATAGGGTTTTCAGGAGGTCTTTAGAGCTGCATCCTTTGGAAGTGAAGCTGGTTGGAAATGTGAGGAATGAGCACAGCAGAAATCCCTCCCATGCCAAAGGGAGATATTTAAAGTAGCTTTGAGCATTCAAGGCTCTCAGCACTGGACAAGGAGCTTATAAATCTGGAACCATCCTTCCCTGTCCAAAATTGCATGTGTTTTCCTAGAGGCTGCATGGAAATTAGTGGTAAATTTCCTTCAGTGACTTTTTTTTGACACTGCACGGCCCTTAGCAGCCAAAGTGCTGCCTTCAGGGGGCAAAGATGGTCCTTCTGCTCATCTTTGCTGTCCTCACAGCTGCTTGGAGTGGCTGGAGAGCAAATCGTGCCCCAGCCCTGCACCCTGGCAGGATCCTGTGTCGGATTGAACCGGCCAAGTCACAGAAATATTCTGAAAATGTGCAAACTTGCTGTCTTTTCAGAGGCATTTTCCTCAGCAAATGGATTCTGTGAAGAACTGACTGGCTGGTGCTGGGAGCATCTGCAGGATTTCTGGAACCTCACGGGTTTGAAGAGTATTTCCTCTCAGTGCCCGAAAAAAATATTTTTCCCTTGATCTTACGAAAGGCTGAACTCTCTCTGCTGAAGTCAAAAAGCAATCCTTAGGCACAAAACCAAGGATGTTTAAAGTTTGGCAAAGGCACCAGACTTGGTTACATGCCTTGAAATATCTGCATCTGTCCTATCCCCTCCTGCACATCCACTCCCAAGCCTGCAGGGAAACACATCCTAAAGCTCTGCCGTGGACCCACAACCAGGCAGCAAATGAAATGCTCCCACAGGACAGATTTTCATCAGGATTTAAGGTAATCACAGCTCTCAGGCTCGTGATTCTGAAATGTCCCCTGTCAGCAGTGCTGGAAGGAGAAGCACTTGGCAAAGGGCTGCCAGGACAGCTGCTGGTACCTCAACCCCACAGCTCCTCTGCTGTGCTGCTCATTGCTTGGATCAGGCTCTAAATTCTGATTTTTCACCTCCTGTCTTTCCCTACTGCTGGGTGCAGCAGGATTATTTCTGCTTCTCCTAGGAAAAGAGGCGGTTGCCAGCGACCTCTCAGCTTAGTCTGCCTCAGCAAAGAGGAGTCTGGCATTTGGCTTGTGTTTGTTATTTTGACAGCACATCCCTTCCTTTTGCATTGCTTGGATCAATCTCTACTTCAGGGCTGGGCCAAAAAAGTGGAAAACGGCCAATTTGCAGGAAAAAAATTGAATCCATTGCTGTCAGCCAAGTGCTCTGTCACCTTGCATCAAGAAGGGCAAAGGATTCACAGCCAGGACACAGCTGAGTTTTGGCCACAGAGCTGGGCAGCCCTGGGCATCCTTCTCATCCCAAACAGCCTGTGCTGCTGCAGTGTGAGGAAAATGAGTCCTGAGCGTGATGTAGATCCAACAAAACACTGCTCCTTCCCCCAAAACGCTACAACTCCAGGACCCCACACCAGGATGGCCTCAGTGTGGAGATCAGGTCCCCCTGCACACTGGGGAGTTCAGGATCAAACGTAGGACCGTGTGCAGGTGATAAACGGGGGTGGAAAAAAGGAAGGGTGAGTTGGGAAGGGGGGAGAGAAGCCAGGAGGCTGCAAAGCCCAAACCTGCACCTGACCCTTTTTATCCACCCCGGGGGGAACACCAGGCATCCCTCCTGCCCCATCCCTGGAAGCGTGCAACGCCAGGCTGGACGGGGCTTGGAGCAACCTGGGCCAGTGGAAAGGGGGGTTGGAATGCGGTGATCCTTAAGGTCCCAACCCACTCCGTGATTCCCGGGTGCTCGCTGCCCTGTAGGGGCTCAGCATTCCCAAACCCAGGGATGCCCCAACTTTTCCCTTGCCCCCCAAACCCGACCCCTTGGGAGGGGGGGTTCGCTGGCAGGCGGGGACACCCCAAAGAGAAGAGTTCCCCAGGGCTGGGTGCAGCCTCCTTTCCTCCCGCTCCCGCTGCTGCTCCGGTGCCGGGGCTCCTCCCGCGCTGCCCGGGGCGGAGCCGCCCTGCCCAGCGCCCGCCCCGCTCCGAGCCGAGCCGGGCTGCGGGGCCGGGGCCAGCGCCGTCCCTGCGCCCTGCCCTGCCGGCCCTGGCTCAGCCCTGCCGCCGGGGCCGGCTTTGCCCTTCCGCGGGGCTCGGGAACCTGGCGGCTTTCCCGGCCGCAGCAGGTAAGGGGCAGGGGCGGGGNGTGCCGGGGCTCCTCCCGCGCTGCCCGGGGCGGAGCCGCCCTGCCCAGCGCCCGCCCCGCTCCGAGCCGAGCCGGGCTGCGGGGCCGGGGCCAGCGCTGTCCCTGCGCCCTGCCCTGCCGGCCCCGGCTCCGCCCCGCCGC